>WWET01000976.1:131423-149870 GCA_011038615.1 Limnodynastes dumerilii
TTTTTGGGTTGGTTACCCCCAACCAGACTATTTAATTTACTGAAGATTAATACCTATGGAATTCTATACCATCCAGTCATATTCCTCTTGGCATTACTATACATGCTGTGAATTTGTGTTTGTCCTTTTAATGTACCTAAATTCATAAACAGTAAGGCTCATAGGCTATCAATACAATTAACACAGGGTCCCTTCCCTTGGGCTCCCCTACCTGAATTTAACCTCTTGTTAAACATGTTGGTTATGTTAGGTCAGCTACATTTAATGAAACAGATTTGGTCCTATAGGGCCTTTGTAGGAGCCCTTTATAACAGTACTGTTTATGTGAATGATGCTGCCGCATCTGTTATCTGATACGACTGGCATCTACAGTATGTAAGCCATGATCTATGTAACCATGGCCCGGGGCTGTATGACTTGTCTGCCTATAGAAATTGCTCTGCTTCCAACTGCGTAACTGTGCTTAATTAAGATGGCCAACACTAAATGGGATTACTGTAATGCTAAGTGCATTTCCATATATTGTCCACATTCCTAAATTCAAGTTCCTAAACACATTTTGGCCTATTCCCTTCACATGTTCCAAAATTCAATCACACCTGTACTTGTTACTGCTAATGCTTAGCAAATCAAACTTTTAATATTCACACTGACATTACAAAGGCCCAATCCAACAACGTTCTGCGTGCAATTACGATGATTGATGTGCATTCCTTCTAGCCAATGTCTGTCCCTGATTTGCAAAGAACAACAAAAATGTACATGACACTATAAATTTGATTGCAGAACTGTCCATATTTACTTTGCGATCATAATGCAGAGAGACCAGGGGTTTAGAAACAGAGAGTTAAACATTCTGACAAGATTAATGGATGCTCTGGGCCCAGGTCAAGGCTCTAATCAATGATACTTCTGTGTACAAACTCGAATTTGGGGCGTAGTGGGAAAGGAGAGGAGCGGAGTAAGGGAAAGAATACATAACACATATTTAAGACAAACCTGTTTAAACATAAATAATTGTAAAAACACACATTCGATCTAAAAAAGTATTTATACACAAATTGGGATAACACATTTAATAAAACAAATCACCATGGTTCGTTAGGTAAAGTGTTCTTCTACAGTATGTTTTAATTTTTAATGACAAATTAATGGGTATTACCACATTTCTACATTACCATTTTAAAAACCATGATAACAATCATATAGTAAACTCAAGTACAGTGTCAAGTCTCTCCTCAATATAGACCATACACCACATTCAATATGCAACATACAGCATATGCTTTACGCAGACACAGGTCACTAAAATGTTTAGGTTGTGACAGATCCAGATGGGACTTATAAGTAATCTTTGTTCTTCTGAAAATATTGTGATTAGGGTATAAATGTCATGCAAACACAGGTACATTACATGAGGCCTTTATTGTATGTTCATTCAAATCAAATATTAACCCTTTTCTTTTATAAGTATTAAGTGATGTTTCATAGGATCAGGGACTATAAACACAATATCAGGACTCATGTTGGACATACATATAAACACTCCTGCTGATTGTTTTGCAAAATAGAAGTGTAAAGAACATTACATTAATCCTTACACTGGGTTCTAAACTCTTTTACACTTTTGTGTTGTAAAATGTTACACATAAATTAATGACTGAAATTTATTATGACAATTAATATGACATGTAAAAATGGTAACAGAGATTCAAAAATTATATACAATGCAGCAGTTAGGACATGTTGTTTTGATCACCTAGGCAACCTCTTATGTCATCTCTGCGTCAGAAACCACTCGGTTTCCCGGGCGGCTAACATGAGGTTCCATCACACTGGGGGGGAGGTCACATCACCACCTTAACCAGAGGCACCCTACTGACTTATTACCATATACTTGATTCAAGGACCTACCATCATCATTTCCACCGAGGGCCCAACCTAGTCACCAAGGATAGCACTACCCTTGGGTAAAACACTCACCTTTACAGAGGCCGAAGCGGAGGAGATACTATACAAGGACAACTTAGCACAAAGTGGAGGACAAGCTACGAATAAAGAGCTATATAGGATCTGGTTAAAATTATCCAAAAAGGAAATTGACATTAAATATCATGGCATCACTTTGTCTGACTATTTTCGTAATAAAAAAATCCCAAGAGGATTCAGAATTAAAAATGTTCCCACTATCAGCAAGAACAACCCAGAGTTCTGCCAAAAGTGGGTCGCGATACTCATTAAATGTTCATTCCACCTCATCCTATTAGTAATCAGTAAGACTGAAGTTGAATTGCGCAAGATTGAAGATAAAATGCCGGAATTTACACGCTTACGCAAGAAACAATTAGAGAGGGATCCAGACACATATTGAGGGTTGAAACTAAAACAACAGATTGACTTGCATCAACAAGAAGTCATTAAATTTAAAAAAAGGAAGAGTATCCAGAAAACCAATAAGATGGAGGCTCTAGTAGTGAACCTTTCCAGTAGAACACTTACAGAATACGAACGCTGCGTTCTTAATAAAGGACTCTCATTTGTGCCCACTTTTATACATCACCGCCTAACGAGACTAAACCGTCAGCTGAAACTTAAAGAGTTTTTCAATAAAGAAAATCAGACACATCGAGCACCTACCAAATTTATAAATAAATTGAAGTTTGACCTGGTCTCCTACAACCCGTCAATTAAGAGCTTAACGAGACTATTAGAACTCAGTACAGAAAATTTATCTCAACATGCAACTACATTTAATTTATCACGACAAGAGAAAGAAGCATTAAAGAATCTCAGCAACGACCGATCCATTACGATCAGACCCGCAGACAAAGGAGGCACAATCGTTATTCAGGACCTATCAGACTACATTGAGGAACTTGACCGACAACTCGGGGACACCCAGGTCTACCTTCCAATTACCGGAGATCCCCTTAAACAGCATAAACGGGAACTGGATGCCATCATCACTGAAGCAAAAGAGCATGGACAAATCAATGAGACAACAGCTGAATACCTCATTACTTATCATCCGATAAAAGCCAATTCTGTACAGTACCCCTAAAATACACAAGAATTGTGTCAAACCACCAGGATGACCTATCATATCAACTGGAGGGTCGCTATACCAGAAAGTAGCAATATGGTTGGACCACTACCTGCAACCTCTGGTGCAAAGCCAAAAATCCTTTTTGAAGGATACTACAGACTTTGGGGTAGATCCAGAACTACGTGTGTGCGTACGTATTTTAGCGGTGTGTATTTTCGTACACGTAAGGTCGCTACACTCCCCACGGCACACCCCTTGCACGGACGTATTTTCTCTAATTACGCGACCCAAACCCTACCTTAACTTTTCCTAACGTAACAGCATACGTCCGCTAACGGGCGTACTGACTACGCGAACGTACGCAGCTTAGCACGCCCATACTGTACACTTTAAATACCACCCCCCGCCTACTTCACGTAAAACGCACGTATAGTTCACTAGCGTAAATTTGGCACGCCCACACGTAAGTATTTACGTTTGAAATACGTGAATCACCCATACGTTCTAAAATACGCTACGTGAATGTGCGTATTTTCGGTGGTGCGCATGCGCAGTGTGTACAAATCTGCGAATTTACGTCTCCACCACACGTAAATTCGCGGAAATGCTTAGTTCTGGACCTGCCCCTTTATCAATAAACTTCAAACATTAGGTACCTCACCCCTTGATGCTTTACTAGCCACTATCTACATAGTAAGTTTATATACGTCGATACCACATTTAGAAGGTTTACAAGAAATTGATAAAGCTAATGCCAACAGTGATGCATATACTGGACCTGATAAAACCCTTTTCCTTAAGCTTTTACAACTTACACTCAAAAGGAATTATTTTTTTTTCAACGGAAAACACTATTTGCAGCAAACGGGATGTGCGATGGGGTCAAATGTGGCCCCATCATTCGCATATCTTTTTATGGCTGAATATGAACAAAAATTCCTATATGAAGACAGGAGGTTTATGGACCATTGCATTTTTTATACCAGGTTTATCGATGACCTGTTCATGATTTGAACAGAGGAACCAACCAGTTTAACTGAAATACTGGCAAACCTTAACAGTATGGAATCAACTATTAAGTTTACCCATACCATTAACACTACAGCAATACAGTACCTAGATGTGGAAATCAAAGTCCAGCAAGGCATTATTTCAACATCTATCTATTACAAGCCGACGGACCGTAACAACCTTTTACACTCACGGTCCCACCATCCGCCAGCGCTCAAGAAAGCACTACCTGACTTGCAGATGTTGCGAGTACATCGTATTGTAAGTAACAAAGACGATTGGAATCTACAGATGGACCATATGATTACGAAGGCTGAGCAAAGAGGCTACGATCCGGCTGCATTAGAGGCCACTAAACAGAAGATTGCAGCAATCATAAGAGAACAACCTCTCTCCCCGGTGCCTAAAAAAACTATGGACACTAAATTACCATGGGTACATACCTTTGATAAAGCCAATCCAATCATTAAAAGAGCCACTAGAGAGCTATGGCCCATAATTAAACTGATCCAGCTTTGTCTTCTATCAAAACTCATAAACTCCTTCACAGCTACCGGCAGAAATATCAAACACATGCTATTCAAAACTGACATTACCCAATACAAGCAGAAATACAACCAGAAAGGTTGTTATAAATATGTAGGTTGCATAACATGTAGATACATGGTTATAGGTAAACAATTTAAATATCCCCATACAAGCAAACGCTACACCATCAAAGAATATGTGACATGTACTACAACCCATGTTATTTATGGGCCCTTGCAGGCTTTATTAAGTGGGGAAAACGGTGCACCAGTTCAAAGAGCGTATGGCCTTACACCGGCCGGCCATAAGAAATGCATTGGACAGCATTTTCTGGAAAATGGACATAACCTTGTTACTATGAGACATCAAATTATTAACCACATTCCCCCATTACCAAGGGGAGCAGATTGAGACTTGCTTTTACTGAAAAGGTAAGCTGAATGGATATATACACTTAACACAGTTATACCAACTGGACTAAATGACCAATTGAATTTTGTCTGTTTTGCTGTAAAGTTGCTTTCTTTGCTGTTATTGTATTATAGTTCTTATGGCTGTGTTGATACAGTGCTGCTAGGCAACACACACAGTGTTCATGAAACTAAGGAGTTAATCCTCAGAGTGGTGCTCATGCGAGGCAGCGTATACCTGCATTCTGTAACACTATTATATAACGTAATGTGTGTGAACCTCCCCCATGCCCCACACATTGGGGTAGATCCAGAAATACATTTGCCATACGTTTACTCGCGTAGCGTATTTACGCAAGCATACCTTCTATACACTCCCCTTGGCACACCCCTTGAATGTACGTATTTTGTCAAGATACGCTTTTCAAACCCTACCTTAACTTTTGCCAACGTAACCGCAGTGATCCGCACACGTACGTATGGCCAACGCGTATTTACGCAGCTTAGCACGTACTGTACACTTTAAATACAAACCCCCGCCTACTTAACGTATTTCTGACGAATTTTGGACTCACGTAAAATTGGCACGCCCACACATAAGTATTTACGTGACACATACGTGAATGGCCCATACATTCACAATTACGCTACGTTACTGAGCGTATTTTCTATGGTGTGCATGCGCAGTACCTACCAAAAGGCAATTTTACGTCTCCGCAACACCTAAATTCGCTCACAAGCGTTGTTCTGGATCTGGCCCATTGTTCGTAGCTACTGACTGGCAGGCTCTCTAATAGCCCAACACTATACCATAGTATGTCCTAACCGCTGCATTGTCATCCTGATTATTACTGTTCCACATTCTTTAGTCAGTGGTACTGGGCTGAGGGGTTCCCAGTAACTTATATTTTTATTTGGTGGTGGTTATAAACCTAGGAGCGCATGACAGCGCTATCACTTTTGTTTAGATCACCTAGGCAACCTCTCAAGCGCCCGGTGATGTCATCTCTGCATCAGAAACCACTCGGTTTCCTGAACGGCTAACACAAGGTTCCATCACACTGGGGGGAGATCACATCACGTAAGGTAAGGTATTTATTTTGGTGAAATGTGTCATTTTGTTACTATGTATCCCTGATGACAGTTTGTAAGTAAACTGAAACGTTGTAAGCAACTGGCAGTTTTGTGTCGTATTTACAGTCCCACTCACACAGCTACGTATTTAAAAAAATCTTGTCGGATTTATCGAGGAGGCACCTGCAGACATTTACAGCATTCATATTATTGTACTAGGAGTGCCATTCAGCAACTATTTCTGCATATATATTGTGATAAAGGAGCACATCACATGGAGGAAATAAAGTCAACTTCTTTTATTTTCTATCAGGCAGACAGCATAACAGGTCAGCAACATCACCAACAGCAAGTTGTTCTTGTAGTGCAGCATACAAGTGTCATAGCATAGTTCACACAACTCTTTAGGTGTTCCAGTGGTCCCTATCATACCCCAACCCTTGGGAAGCTATTCCACCGTCAAGAGTCCCGACCCTCCGTCTTTGACACACTTATATCAGGAGAGCACAGGTGCTGTTGATTAGCCCAAGCCTGATCACACCCAGGTTCTCTGCTGCTGCTCTAAATCCTGGTCAGGATTCTCCACATTACTCCCATGTGGAGATATGCTGTCTCTGTCACACTCCACATTACTGTCATGTGGAGGTATGTGTCTCTGTCACACTCCTCCCCCCTTAGCTTCAACCACCCTAGTGAAGCTAACAAATTTTCAGGCGGGCTTTCCACCTCTAGAAAGAGGTGTGATATTTTATGCCGTTGCATATATTTTATGTGTGTACTATTTTTTAATTCAGTTTAATTATTTATTTACCAGTTTTATAATAAATCATTCATTTCTGAACCTCTTGTAGATTGTATATCCTCAGCGCGGCTATTTTATTTCTATTGGTTTCCTTTGGTATTGCACATACCTCTCTATCCTGCGCTCAATAAGGTGATCCAACTTTATAATCTACACCAAACTTTTTATATAATTTATATTACTATTGGTAATCTTATTTTTCCTTGATTTCATACACCCCTGGGTGCACATTTTTCTCCTAGTTTGTCACATACTTTCTCTTTTTTTTCGAGCTTTCCACCTCACCCCCCTGGCCCTCTTCCTCCTCCCCTAGCTTCACCATAGGGTTGTTTGGAGGATTGGGACTTACAAATCTGCTGGAAAGGGCATCCGCATTGAGGTGCTAATACCCCGGACAATGGCGCACCTTAAACTTAAATGGCTGTAAGGCCAAAAACCAACGGGTCACACGAGCATTCACCTCTTTGTTCGTGTGCATCCATTTCAAGGGAGCATGGTCTGTAACTAACAAAAACTCCCGTCCCAACAAATAATATTTTAAGGACTCCACTGCCCATTTAATTGCCAAGCACTCCTGTTCTACCGTTGAATACTTGCACTCTGAAGTAATTTACGGCTAAGGTAGAGTACCGGCTTCTCCTCACCATCTACCTCCTGTGAAAGGACTGCCCCTAATCCTGTCACAGAGGCATCTGTCTGCAACACAAACTGTTTTGTAAAATCAGGAGCTTGCAAGACAGGCTCTGTACATAAAGCTCTTCTTAAGCCTTGCCAATCATTTCCACTAGTCTGGAACACGTTATTTTGTCTGGAGACTTTTTTAAAGACGTTCGGTTAGTGGAGCCGCTCTAGTGGCAAAATCACTTATGAGCCTGTGATAATACCCCTCTAGACCGAGAAACTTCCTAAGTTGTGACTTACATTTGGGTTTGGGTCAAGCGAGAACCACTTCTATCTTGCTAAGCTGAGGTTTAACTTGTCCCCTGCCCACAATGTACCCCAAATATTTGGCTTCTATCATGCCAATGGCACATTTCTCAGGGTTGGCGGTAAACCCATGTTCCCTTAGAGACTTCAAAACAGCCTCTACCTTTGGTAGGTGGGATTTCCAGTCAGTGCTAAAAATGACAATGTCGTCTAAATACGCAACTGCATATTGCCTGTGGGGGCGCAGCAACTTATTCATAGCTCTCTGAAAGGTCGTTGCCATGTAAACCAAATGGCAACATTTTGTACTGAAATAGGCCCTCTGGGGTAGAGAAGGCTGTTTTTGCCTTAGCAGCTTCCGCCAGTGTGTATGGCCTTTGTTTAATGACCACCCCGGGTTGAGTCACAATATCATGTTGAATGATCTGTGTCTTTCCAGGAATGTCAGAAAACACATCTTGGAATCTCGCTACCAAATTCACAGCTTCCTGTTTCTGCCCAGGACTAAGTGTGACTTCAATGGGTAACTGGCATTCTGGAACCTTTTTGCTACTAAAGAGGGGTGCCTGGCGCTTTCCTTCCAAGGTTTTAACAGGTTCACATGGTAGATTTGTACCTCCTTCCTTCTACCCTCCTGTCGAACCTTGTAATTGACCAGTCCCACTGCATAAGGACCCCACCATTGAGCATACATCTTACTTTCTGTAGTGGGCACAAGCACTAACACCTTGTCTCCCGGTTTAAAGGACCGATTAACTGCGGTGACGTCATAACTTTGTTTCTGACGTTGCTGAGCCCTTTCCATATGTTCGTTCAGGAGTGGCGCAATTTGCCTAAGACGGCCATACAATTGGGACACAAACTGAACGATATTAGTGTCCTGACACGGTTGCTGTTCCCACCCTTCCTTTAACAAATCCCTCTGGGTTGCCTCCCATAGAGGAGTTCAAAGGGACTAAACCCTATAGAAGATTGGGGTACCTCTCTGACTGCGAACATCAAATAAGGTAGAAGCAAATCCCAGTCTCGCTTTTCTTGAGACACTGCCCTCTTTATTATTTGTTTAAGGGTTTGATTAAACCTTTCTACCAGACAATCTGTTTGCGGGTGGTTAAAGTGGTAATTCTGTCTACCTTTAACAACCGGCATAAATCTTTCATAAGCTTAGAAACAAACGGGGTACCTTTGTCGGTTAGGACCTCCTTCTGTATTCCTAGACGGGTATATAGAATTAGTAGCTCTCTGGCAATAGTGCCATATTTCATATTATGTAGGGGTATAGCCTCCGGGTATACCACTAGTATGTATTGGTGCCCTCGAGCAGATTTCTTCACTGGCCCTATCAGATCCATACCAATTTGTTCAAAAGGCATGGAAATGATAGGGAGGGGTACCAGTGGAGCCCTAAATTCTGACCGAGGGGCGGTCTTCTGGCACACTGGTCACACCTCTTGACTGAGGCATAGATGTCTGGCCAAAATAACCTCAACTGTATACGTTGGTGCCTGGCCAAAAGAACCTCAACTGTATACGTTGGAGTGTTTTCTGCTCCCCTAAATGGCCTCCCCACAAATGCGCATGTGCAGCTTCTAACACCAACCGCTCAAGTTTTCGGGGAACTAATAATTGTTCTACACTTTTCCCCTGGAAAGTAGTAACACGATACAGCAAATAATTTTTTAACATAAAATATGGCACACCCTCAGATGGTAAAACAGGAATCACTCTATCATTAACCACTTTTACAGTCTCAAAGCCCTGTGCCAGATTGCTATCATCGCGTTGGTCCCGCCCAAAGTCCTGCAATGATATTTTCTCACCAACAGGGTTCCATTGGGCCTCAGAGTCAGTTTCCTGGGGTAGTTCAGTAGCTGCAGTAGTTCTCCTGGATGGCAAGCTTTGGTAGTCTCTGGTCTCTGGCCCGTGACACGCCTGAGCGGCTGACTGTTTGTCAGTGTTATGCCATGTAACCAGTTCCTGCAGCAACGGAAAGTCGTGGCCCAGGATTAGCGAATAAGTCGGGAGGTCACTGCAGCCACCACCTTCAATGGCTGGCCTTGTACGGTCAAGGGTAAGTACACATGTGGGCACTCCTCAATGTCGCCATGGACACATACCACTCTGACAGGAGGCAGGACCTTATCTATCGGCACCTGGAGGGACCAGGTTGGCTGCGACCATGGTGAACTCACTACCAGTATTTACCAGTGCCCAGATTTCTTGGCCCTCCAACTGTACCATCATACGTAACAGGATGGACTCTGCCTGGAAAACACCTGCAGCAACCATGCTGACCATCGGTTGAGCCGCCTTTCCCGTGTTGCAATCCATCGGCTCTCCCTGTTTTGGACAGTCCCGCCACACATGACCAGGTTCACCGCACTCAAGGTACACTATGGGATGCAGGGCCTTTGGCTTGAAGACTGGGACCTGAGTTTGGGGCTTTGGAACTGGTACAAATCCTGTCCTGGCTTTATTCACTTTCCCAGTCCCAACTTTAGGTCATATATCATATATTTTTAAATTGAGAGCTCACCGTCGGCAGAGGTCCCCAAGTCTCTAAATTAGCCACTCTGAAACAGCACCCCCTGTCAGCTGCTATCCCAGACACGTACAACAAACATAGAAAATAGAAATTGCTCAAATCAATCACCCCCGTCAGAGGTCCCCAAGTCTTTCTCAAAGCAAGATCTAGAGATAGAGAATTGCTGTTAGTTTACAGAGATAGGCAACCAATAGAATCCATTTGCCCTTTTATTACCAACTATAATCATGCCGGTTGAGCTATCACCAAAATTATTAATGACCTATAGCCCGTAGTTGGCTGGCCGCGGCCCCACCTCGACTTAGGGACTGGATACTTTTGGTTAACGAATCCCTGGCCCATGAGAAACATGTCCACACAGTCAGGAAAACTCCAGATAAATTCTATAAGGTTTGGTCTCCATGGCTGGAATCTATTTATTTTCTTGGGGTTATCCCATTTGTACCACAGCTTGGCGCAGCACCTGCTGATGATAATGCTATTAATGATAATTAATACTATGCCTTGAACCTGGGTCAGTTTGGAGTAGATAATTTGACCCCTCCCTCTCTCTGTACCAAAGATTCGAGCGTGGACACCATTCTACGTAACCTGATCTTTGAAACTGTGGTTCTGTTCTCATGTATGGGACACGTTGTATCTTATTGTATCTCTTTGTGTTAGTGTATGGCATATATGCTTTTGGTTATGTGGGTTTACGTAAGTTAACCCCTTGGTTTTGTTTTGTTTTTGGTTTTTTTTCGTTTGTTTTGTGTATTGTGTTTATTTTATGTTTTAAAAAATACAAAACTTCAATAAAGAAACAACTTGATTTAAAAAAAAAAAAAATTATTAATGACCACTAGCAGCTTCTATTTATTGACCCCTCCTGTCAAAAATACTCCCTGCAATGTCAGAAGTACAGTTCAGAAAAGCTAAACGTTTGAAATTAAATCTCTCTTTAGTTATTTACCTTCTATTCATAAGTAGTCTAAGGATAAAAACAGTAGAAAAACAGTAGGTTTCTACCCCTGTGGCAAATGTAAAATATGCAAATACTGCCACAGAGATGGAAAATAATTCTGTAATTCTGACAATACTAAAATGTTTGATATTAAACTGTTAGGAGACTGCTCACCAGGGCGCGGAGTCTAACCAAAGCCTGGTGTTCACTGGAGCCCCTAATGTTAAGGACAGTCTGGGCTGCAGGACACTGGTAGGTCACGACCCTCGGTGGACAACTCCTATGCATGTGGCTAAGAACACTGAGACGGACAAGAGAGAAAGAGACTCCAGTGGGAAATACACCTGATGACAAACAGTGAGAGACAAACTGGGGATCACACTCACACAAACACACCAGAACACTAACTAGCAAACAAAGGCAAGGAGCAAGGCAATGATGGGAAACACAGGGAACAAAGGCAAGCGGCGGCGTGTAAAAGTACCCCCCCTCCTTGGACCTGGCTTGTGGGGGAATCTGTTATGAAATTTCTTGTTGAGATTTTCTGCATGAATATCTTTGGCAGCAACCCAATCCCTTTCCTCTGGGCCATAACCTTTCCAATGAAGAAGGTAGAAAAGACGTCCTCTAATTCTTTTTGAGTCCAGAATGAAATTCTTCATGGTCATCAATCATGATTGGAGGAGGTCAGGAAAATTAAGGGTTTGAGAAAAGGAGAATAAAAGGTACTACGAATCTTCAAGTTCCTGGGGAGCTTAAGCCTGAAGGCTACCAGAATAATCTTCCTCATGATTTTAAACAGACTGATAAAGCGTGGTTCCAAAGTTTTAGAAGGTTGGCGAATTCATAAGTTCATGGTGGATAACCATACTTTGTCACCAACTTTAAAAGGACAACGAGCCTGCGCCGATCCACCCTGGTCTTAGTTCGAAGTATAGTTTGATAAAGAATAGACCTGACTTTTTCCCCACATAGATCTGAGACCCCTAGCTGTCTCCTGAATCTCTGGGCATGAGGAAGGTCTGTCTGGCACAAGACAGCCAGCTCGAGGGTGATAGCCCCAGACACAATAAAAAGGAGAAGTTCTGGTGGCGGAATGGACAGAATTATTAGACGAGAACTCTGCCCAAGGTAGATTATCAGTCCAGTCATCTTGAAAACGGGAAAAATAACAACAAAGATATTGTTCTAATATCTGGTTGACCCACTCAGTCTGGCCATTAGTCTGGGGATGATATCCTGAAGAAAGACTTATATTCACCCAAAGCATCTTGCTAAATAATTTCCAATAAATTGAGAGCCTCAGTCAGACACAATATCTTTAGGCAAGCCATGGAGAAGATAAACATGCTGAATAAACAAACTAGCCAAGGTCTTGGCACATGGCAACCCAGGTAAAGAAATGAAATGAGCCATTTTGCTAAAATGGTCTACTATGACCTAGATGACTGTACAACCATTGGATTCTGGCAAATCAGTGATTGGAGATATGAGACCAAGGCCTCCTAGGGATGGACAATGGTTGCAGTGGACCAAAAGGAGCTGATCTGGGTGATTTATTAATAGCACAAATGGAACAAGCCCACCAAAAGATCACCTTTCAGCCGCGCTGTGATATTCTATGTCAATAAATAGTTTTTTCAGAAGCAGGTCAGTCCTTCTTGATCTAATCAGTCCTTATAAGTTCTTGAATATGTAATCCTTTTCTTCCAATTCTCTCTCGTATGTTTACATATGAGAAAAAATCTATGAAAGAGAAATCATAGCGCAACACTGTTTCACTTCTTGAAAGAATATTTTAGGGTAAGTATTCCACTCACTTGTTGGTCTCTTGTCTCAATGCAATACGTAATCTTTTCCTCCTCACTATGGAACTCTCCTCCTCTATATCACACTCCGATTTATGAAAAACAGCAAAATAAAAACTATCATGTGCAGACTGTTTCTTTATTCTCAAAAGTCTCAGGGTGATATGAACTTACATCAACAATACTTGTACAGTAAGCCTCTCACAATAAGATAGTCTTCTAGTTCCCACTGATAGAAGATCCAATCTCCGTACTCAGAAAATAAAACATAAACCCAAATTGTGCAATAATTTCAAACTCCGCACATATAACACATAGTTTCAAATTGCACTCACATGGTACATCTCTTGATATTGTGCAAACAAACTGAAAACCACCAAACGTTCCTATCCTGGGGTCGCCACGGCCTGACTCCACACAGATGGATTTCCTCTTCGTGTATACAATAATATGTAAAAGAGGATACCAGAAAGAGATTGTGCAGTACACGAGACTACCCACTCCCCAAAGAGAATAAGTTTAGGAATGCACACTCACACACTCCTCCTCTTGGAAAGCATGCCTCTCATAATAGAATCTCCATATGGTGATTCCCGTTATCCGACGGACCACAACCTGTGGCTCTTTTCTCCTCCAACCAGTTCAATGTATTTAGAAGTTCACCAGCCTCATTCAAAATATTTTAATATAAGAAATTAATTAAAATAATAAAAATAATAAAAGCAATACCGTAACATGCAGGGTGCGTATATACGTATGCTCACAGCAGGCTAATTTAGGATCTTTTACAGCCTCTCCAGGACCTGGGTATCTCGGAGGGGCTTTCTATCAAAGTTCAACATAAAAAGTCTTATTGCTGGATCACTGCCGAAGACTCGCTTCCCCGCTGTTACCGTCCACCAACGCGTTTCAACAACTAAATGTCTTTATCAAGGTTTGCGGCTCTGAGGCTGGGCGGTACTTTTAAGGTAGATGTGACATCATCATCCCGCTTCCAATCGGTATTGTAATTTTACACACATATAAATCAAAAATACTTATCCATATTCAGCAATTGTCCTAAGGATCCATTTCTATAAAGTGCAGTCAGTCTTCAGTGCAAATTTGGAATCTAAAAATACCTTAGTGAAGTATACATCGCAAGCTAAGCAGTGCAAATTTATCATTTTTCTTAAAGGTATATCATCGTGCAAAAAATATATGTCATAAGATCACTTGTGCAAAATGTAATCAATCTTCAGTGCAAATTTAGAGTCTAAAATTACCGCTTAGTGAAGTATATATCGCAGGCTGAGCAGTGCAAATTTATCTTTTTTCTTAAAGGTATATCGTCATAAGTTCACTTGTGCAACGTGCATCATTAATTATACTATGAATTATAAAGTGCCTGTGCAAACAAATTTTATATACTTGTGCTGTTCTGATTCTTAGATGTGACTGTGCTTTTTTCTTAAAAGTGACTGTGTTGGATCCGTAAACAGCAGCCCTAAAAACAGATATATTTATTAAAATCATGATAAAAACCATTTTAATTCAAATAGGCTATTAAGGTCTTCTGGGATAAGGGCACCTAATCTAAAAATCATCTCCATTTCCGATTTAGCAAGGTCTTCATGTTTTTTATTATTCCTCCAGCTCCCTTCTACTCTTCTAATCCCTATCATATTTTTGATACTTTTACTATCACAATCATGTATATCTTTAAAATGTTGTGAAAGGGGGTGGGATATTTCCCCCTTTTTTATATTATTTAGATGTTCCCTCCATGTCTCTTTAAGTTTCCTGGAGGATCTTCCAACATAGATTTTGGAACAAGTGCATTCGATTAAATAAATACAATTTTTAGTATCACAGGTGATAAAATCCCCAATTTCCTGTTGTTTCCCTGTCTTCGGATTAGTATATGAGGTGATTTTAGAGGTTTTCATTTTGACATTTTTACATGCCAAACAGTTCCCACACCGGAAAAACCCTTTGCTTTTAATATTTATCGTTTTCTTAGGTTTTGTTACTACACTTCTTACTATTTCATTTTTTAGATTTCTAGCTCTTCTATATAGGAACCTTGGTTTAGTACCTATTACACCGTCTAAATGGAACAAGCCGTCACAAACTCCTTAATATCACTATGCATGGAAGGCCACCAAACTGTACGGAAAAGAAGTTCAAAAGTTTTCCGGATTCCAGGATGTCCAGCAGGTCTACTGGAATGGCATTCTGTGATGTCCGGTCTTCTTAGATTTGTAGGCACAAATAGACGTTGAGAGGGCTTCTGTAGAGCTTTATCCTGGACCTGTTGAAGTTGAAGGTAAAGATTTTGTGTTAGTCCAGCAATAATAACAGAGCTAGGAATGATAGATAATGGGGGAGGAGGTGGCGCATGCTCCAGATGAAAGGATCGTGAGAGAGTATCTACTTTCTTGTTTATAGACCCTGGTCTGTAAGTGATCACAAAGTTAAAACAAGTAAAAAACAAGGCCTATCTGGCCTGTCTGGGATTCAGTCTTTTTGGCTGATCCAATGAAAGCCAGATTCTTGTGATCCAAGGAACAAAAGAGAGGTTCGGCGCTCCAAACAAGCATTATATAACACTATGTGTCAGCACATACATAAAAAGGAGGTTTAGTTCACAATATAGCTATAGAATCCTGTTCTCCGCATGGATCTGTGTCTGCCCAAGTGCAGATCCATGCGTAAATGCATACCATTGCCCACTTAACTTCATCTACATGCCTATCCCAGCCACTTCTGTGGAGATCAGGCATCTAAATTGCTGAAGTGCGTCGAATGGATCTGTAGCCTAACATCGTAAGTGGCTTGTGGAAGTTGGCTGTTGTGACTAAATCAGATTCAGGCCCATTGTTATCTAAATTTTTAATAATATCTTCATTTTTACCAGTGTGTTTGCATAATTGTGTTGAGCATACACATGCACAATAATAACACATTACTAGCCCTACATGCAAACAAAAATACAAAAACACATAGATAAGCATTAAATGGAAGCATAGGACTGTTAAAAAAAAAAGCTAGTCATATATTGCATAACTAAATATGTGAAAATGACAAAAAAATACACACAATTGTGTATGAAGTTATACACTAATTTAAGATCACTGATGACAGATAAGATACATAACAAATGCCAGCACAATACTCACGAGTGCAGATATACACACCACGTAACAGAGAGGATTAGCACACATATGAGGATAAAAAAATGTGTAAACCAGATTGTCATCAACAATACTTATTCTGATAAAAAATAGTAATTGTTGAATTTACCTCTTCTAGAAAGACATGATTCCTTATAAGGAATAACAAATTAAGATGATATAATAAATAAAGGTGTCCTAAAAAGACACAGCTATGAAAGAGGATGGCAGTACATTGTCTAAAATGTGGCATTTAAATAGTCTGAGTAAATGCATGCAAGAGGCATGCAAGCATAGCGTTATGTTGTGATCACATGAAAGACCTTATACAAAGGTCTTAGGTAGCAGATATGCAAATCCACTGCCTGCATGGCGTGTGCCCTATACAGAGCCCCGACTTTTGCAACTCTGGATAGAACATAAAGAAAAGGCGCATCTATTTGCACATGGACTCTCAGCAGCCTATACATGTTTGCATGTTACAAAAGTGTTTTTTTAACTTATACTCAAATTAAAGCCCTAAAAAATTACTGTAGTCTGTTGCTTATAAGGCTTAAAAAAACAAGAAAAGATTATCCTGTATTTTATGTAAAAGAAAGTTTAAAAAAATGTATTTATATTTCAATTAACCTTTACAATTTTAAAACATTTGAAGTAATGTGTTTATAATAAAAAAAAGAGCCATTTATTGAAAATAAATACAGTCCTTTTTATATATTTACACCAGCTCTGAGCTGGTGTAAAATTTAGGTGGAAGCGCATTGAGTTCGCAAACTGCCTGTGTTCGCAGCACAATGAAACCGCCCCCTTCTCATTTAAATATAGTGGAACTTCCCTTTGCGTTAGCACAGAGCACAAGTATACAAAGACAGGTGAATGGGCAGCAGTGTGTCCATCTTTCTGTGCTTGCTCCCATTCTGCCCAATTATAGAGTGATGTCCAGCAGAGCTTCCACCTTAAAAATTGGTCCACAAAATAGGTCACTGGGTTTGGGATACAACCAACCCAGGTCTTTGTCATACACCAGGCCACTTATTATATTACCTCAGTGATAAGTTGCTTTTTCCAGGATGATTGGGCAAATGAACTTGACAAGCTGACTTCTAAACCTTTATAGAACCTAAAAACATAATATCTAGACACTATAAAATACTCAGGGCAGATCTAGACTTTGCCAAAATTCAGTCTGGCCTATCTCGTTGGCTGGAGTTCTTTCCTGAGCTTTTAGCTGACCAGCTACTCAAAGCTCTTAAATTCTCTTGTAATACAAAAAAGGCCAACACATACAAGATGTCATTTTAACATCTTCCATAGGAGCGATTTATCTCCAAGAAGTTTTGCAGCTGGACTTCTGAACCCAGATCAATGTCCAAAGTGTGGCCAGCCTGTTGCTTCTCTCTATTATTGCCTTTGGAAATGCCCCAGGATCAAAGTTTTCTCTATAGCTGTCTATCTCTTGACATGTGTGGCTTCAAAAAGATCCACCTACATGATCCCTTTCTTATAAAAATTGTATTTTGTCTTCTGTATGGAGAAAAAACGGATAAATAATTTCTTATATGGGGAAAAATATATAGATACACTTCCTCCTCAAATCAAGTTCAATAGTCATAAATGCTTTAGCCACACTAATTAGTATGATGCTTACATTTATAACAGGCAAGTCAAACTCAAAACCCCAATTGGACCAAACAACCAAAGCCTAAGATTGTGTGGGCTGCAAGAAAAATAAAAGTCTCATTTGCCTCCCCAGTGTTCCCCATCCATGTCTCTCCAGCCTCCCCATTATGTCTCTCCTGCCTCCCCAGTATTCCCCATCATATGTCTCTAGCCTCCCCAGTATTTCCAATTTATGTGTCTTCAACTTCTCCAGCATTCCCCATTCATGTGTCTTTAGCTCCCAGTAGTATACATCATGGGCCTGATCCAGAGCTACGATGTTACACTGAGCGCTGTAGTGCTCAGCGTAACATCGGTGCTCTTGCCCGACACTCCCCCTGTGCGGGCGTATGGCCCCTTCCTTACACCGGTTGAAGGCTACCCTAGCTTCGCCCGGCGTAAGGAAGGGGCCATACGCTCACACAGGAGCGTGTGGCCTCTTAGCACGCCCCCCCACCCTCATTTACTTACCTCCCCCTGCCCACCAGCAGTAACGTGAGCGTAGGGACGCTGGGGGGCGTCCCCTACAACGTCTCTAC
>WWET01000976.1:162803-200297 GCA_011038615.1 Limnodynastes dumerilii
CTGGGAATCTCCATGTGAGGTATGCTCTTGGTTTAGAAAGATATTGGATATGTGACCCAAAGTTGGGGCTCTATTTAGAGTTAAGATTAGAGTTAGGACTGTTCACCAGAGAAGCCTTGTAAGTGGCGAACAGCTTATCACGTATCAGCAGATATTTGTAACTAATTCTCTGGTTTTTATTTTAAAGAAATAGAAGTTAATGATTAGTAACTGAGTAATGGCTAGAGTGCCAGGCCATGTCTTGTTTTTTCTACAAATTCCCCTTGCCTTGTGCATCGGTCATATATATTACTTTATAAACTGATTTGTAGCTGCCTCCATTTTGGATATGTGGTATATATATATATATATATATATATATATATATAAAACCTAACATTGGAACTCTCATTGTTAGAAGAAATGTCTTGATGGTGGTTGGTGGCTTATCATATATTTGCAAATATGTGTAACAGACATTTCTGCATTTTATTTTACAAATAGAATGGTATAGTCCAGGGACAGGCAACCTTTAACACTCAAAGAGCCAACTGGACCCGTTTCCACCAGAAAAGAAAACCTCGGGAGCCACAAAATCCTTTTGACATCTAAAATGAAGATAACTCTGCATATATCGTTTTTTACCTTTATGCTATGTATAAAAAAGAACTATAGTGTGTTGCATTTATGAAATCAATGAACCTGCTCCTTTTGTGCCCCTTATATTTGTCCAGACTCCTTTTGTGTCCCCTTTATAAGTATATCAGCCTCCTTTGTGCCCCCTTTATAAGTATATACGCCTCTTTTTATGCTCTTTATATGTGTATTAGTCTCCTTTAGTGCCCCTTTTTATGAATATCAGTCTCCTTTGTGGCCTCTTTATATGTGTATTAGCCTCCGTTAGTGCCCTTTTTTATGAATATCAACCTCCTTTGTGGCCTCTTTATGTGTATTAGCCTCCTTTTGTGCCCCTTTTTATGAATATCAGCCTCCTTTGTGGTCTCTTTATGTGTACCGGTCTCTTTTTTGCCCCCTTTATATGTGTATTAGCCTCCTTTTGTGCCCCCTTTATAAGTATATCAGTCTCCTTTGTGCCCCCTTTATATGTGTATTAGCCTCCTTTTGTGCCCCCCTTTATAAGTATATCAGCCTCCTTTGTGTCCCCTTTATAAGTGTATACGCCTCCTTTGTGCCCCCTTTATATGTTTATTAGCCTCCTTTAGTGCCCCTTTATATGAATATCAGCCTCCTTTGTGCCCCCTTTATATGTGTATTAGCCTCCTTTGTGCCCCCTTTATATGTGTATTAGCCTCCTTTTGTGCCCCCTTTATATGAATATCAACCTCCTTTGTGCCCCCTTTATAAGTGTATTAGCCTCCTTTACTGCCCCTTTATATGAATTTCAGCCTCCTTTGTGCCACTTATATACAGTACTATAAACTTTTTTTTAAATTAAAAACGGATGCGTCTGTACGAGCCGTGGTCTATGTGACCACGGCCCGGGGGGGGCAGCGTGACCTAAGCTCCCTAGAAGGGAGCCGCAGCAGACGGCTGAACGAGCCGCGGGTTGCCGACCCCTGGTATAGTCTGTTACTGGTTAGTGGCATTGTTTTTGGGGCATTTTATTTCCTTTGTTTCTGTTGCTAAATTACTCCTGCCTTTCATGCACCTGTTTGCATTTACCTATAAATTGAGCGAAGTAATTTTTATTTTGTGTATGCTTTATCTGATAGACTGGCA
Source organism: Limnodynastes dumerilii (assembly GCA_011038615.1). Lineage (NCBI taxonomy): Eukaryota > Metazoa > Chordata > Amphibia > Anura > Limnodynastidae > Limnodynastes > Limnodynastes dumerilii. Next base: position 164,523 of record WWET01000976.1, read on the forward strand.
GCTCTTAATTAAGCAATAGGGATCTCCATAACTTTCCATGCCAAAATATTCAATGGTTTCCTGGACTCATCTACACTGCTTTGCTTTCCCATTGGTTCCTCTGAGACTTTAGAGGTGTTGGCAAATGCTGTACCTCATATCTGTGTGCACAGAGAGGATGGTGTACAGCCTTTACTTAGTATCAAGTACCTAGTGATCACTATCATATGCATAACAAGTTTATAAACAGCATGTCCAAACACATTCTTCACTAGGTTTGTTATGTAAAAATAAAAAATATTTTTGTCATTATTGTTATAATCAGGCCTTTGGTCTAACAGTTTATGACAAAGGAAATTATATGATTTGAGACTCTTTTTTGTTACCTTCTAAAGATCACAGAATTGCACCTTAACTTCGGACAGTTGATCTGCATGATAGTAAATCCAACGATTAGCAGGACCACTGCTCTATCAAGCTGTCAGAGCTCACAACTGGCTGCTGTAATTTGATCCAATCAATATATAAACAATTTTCTGCCTAAGTTACCCATTGACCGCCACAGCTCCTTTGCTCTCAATAACCCCTGCAAGTAATGAAAAAAATACACCAATATCAAACGTCTAAAACCTGAGACATCAGACCCAAATCATATTTTCCTGTGAGCACTTAGCTCAAACACTTCATCATTGCAGTGTTTCAAAACGCATTTCTATAATATAGGACCAAGGGCCTGATTCAGAAGCTGAAAATAAGAACTTAAAGTTACACCTGGGCAAAACCATGTTGATTTCAGGGGGAGTCAAGTTAATTTTATTCTATGCATGCAGGGAGAATGCTTTGCTTTTACTTATTGCACACAGATACCTGATTTCATTCATATGTTTTCTACACACATGCACACTTCTGTGCCACCAAATCAGAATGCAATCCACTCTATCCAGATTTCCAATAATTATCTCTTCCATATTAAACCATATCGCACATGGACGTTATTGCAATGTAAAGTATAGGCTTGCTAACAGACTTCCTACAAGTATAACCTTCCAAACAGCCACCATTATATGTTTGCATGAGTTGGAGAGTTTTAGTGAATGGCTATCAGAAGTCTGTAGGTGTGAAGCGCTCACATGGATGTGTGATTACAAATCTGAACGCATATTGTAATCGCAATGGATGTCTATATCCATAGAAAACCAATAAATACAATAATTTGTGTCCAGTGAATATGTCTGCCCTAAGGATTACCCATTGTTAGGCCTTCATAACTGTAGCTCAATAAGCTGATCCTCCTGCTTAGTAAGAACTGCAAGCAAACATTCTCGTACATGTCTCTATTCAGTCTCAGATGAATCAAAAATATTATTAATAAAACTGAAGGAATATAACTGTAATTTAGTGAGTGCAGTCATTTTGTGAAAGTGTGTGAAGGTGGTGATGTTAGTAAAATATTTGATATTAGGAGTAAACAAAAAAAAATCAGGTAAATAAGGGGGTAAATAGGCTATATGGTTTAATGTAGCTATATATTTTTTTATTTTTACGTTGCGGAGACCATGATAGCTAAATTTAATTTGTCAATATCTGAACTATTTCAATTTTCTAAACGGACATATATAATTGATATAAATGACAAACTGACCTCCCATGCTTGATTTATTAAACTACTCCAAAAAGCTCTACATTGAAGTGTCCCTTTATTAACAAGACACCTTACACCAGGAGCCAGATTTACTAAGGAGCAAGTTATCACGCCAATAAAAATAGACAAATATCGCTGTAGTTCGCCAGCGTCCTATAGGGCAAGTTTCCCCTGCGATTTTTAAACTACAGCGATGTTTGTTGATTAATCTATGGTGAGTTTATATTAGACACGCCATAGATCATGCTCCTTAGTAAAAAAAAAAGAAAAAAAAGGGGTTTCTTTGCTATGCTAGAAAGAGTTAAATGTATAGTGCAGCATGCCAATGACCCTTAGCATGCTGTCACATATAATACTAGAAGGCACAGCATGCCCATGTTGCAGGGCATACTGTGACTTTTAGTACCATAAGCAGCAGCATGCAAGGGCTTAATGTCATGTTGCGTCATGGAAAATGTTGGCACAACAAAAAATTTTCATCACAGGGGGCATACTGTGCCTTCTAGTATTATATAAGACAGCATGCTAAGGGTTAATGGTATGTTGCGCTATGCATTTAGGACTGGATTCACAACCCCATAATGTTTTACTTACGTGCCTATTTTTCCGATTATAGCTACCACGCATGCGTAGTATCCATTTTACGCTATCTACTTAACATTTCATACGTAAAATGCAAACATGCGGCCTTTAAAGACCGCATGTACGCAGTCTACGTAACGAAACGCTATGTAGATAGCACAAAATAGTTACTACGCATGCTATAATCAGAAAAATAGGCACGTGTGTAACAAATTTCGGGGCTGTGAATCCAGTCCTTAACAACCCTTACAAGTATAAAAATATATAATTTTTATAGGTGTTTTTAAACAAAGTGAATGTCGAATTTAACTAACTCGACACTCACACCTACCTCTTTTCCTTGGCCGAATTTTAGGCAAGTTTAAAGAGAGTTCACAAATTGCTGTTTAGTAAATACAGCGATTTGTATGCTCTGTCTTTTCAAACTCACCACAACAATTTAAACTACGGTGAGTTTGAGAAACACTCATCTCTGGCAAGTTTAGGCCGAGTTCATATTAGTAAATACGGTGAGTTCAAACTCACCAGTGTTTAGCAAACACGAGTTTAGTCAATTTGGCCCCTAGAGTGCAAATAATAATGAATCTCGGATATATGCATACAACTTTTTACAATGCGTGTATATTGTAAAAAAGATGTAAATTGTCAACTGGCTTAAATATCAGTGGTAGCAGAAAGTCTTCAGTGCAACTCTAGGTTTAGCCGTAAATTGTTTCTTTAAGGAAATAAACACTCCAGCACCAAATATGGTAGAAATAAAGTTCCAATTAAGTTCTTAAGCAATATGTTATTATTGTAGCTCCAGTGTTGTATACATATAACAAAGGAAAAAAAAACAAAGGAGAGAAAACCCTGGAGACAAGTTAAGTAAGTTATGAGTCTACTTTATAGCACTACCTCTCATACCAACAGATACCATAGATAATAGTGGGCTAGTACACACTCTTTGTTATTACACCTCATGAGTGATCAATAAAGTAAGAAGTTTATGCGTACCAAATTGCCCTAGAAATAGGCTTTCAGTTGATAACTTCCTTAGGAAGTTATACTCACCCATTCATTTTCGGAAAACAGCGCCGTTACCAAACCACCAGAGAGGTAAGTAACCCTCTCCGGGGACTTAGGCTTCGGGGGAGGGGGGGTAGACTTAGGGTTAGGCTGCGGAATGGGGGCTTACAGTTAGGCTGCTTGAGGGGGTACTTAGGGTTAGGCTGCTGGAGGGGTGACTTAGGGTTAGGGAGTGGGGAGGCTTAGAGTTAGGGTAAGGGAGTAGGGAAGCCTTACCTTTCGGAGCACCGTGTTCAGTGCTCTGGGGATTGATTGCTACGCCTCATCGAGGCATAAGCCAGTTCGGAACTGGCTGGGTGCAAACAGCCCTCTCGAAACAGGGGCATTTGCTACGGGGACCCACACCCATTAAACATACACATTCACAATTAACAATGGGAAATATAGAACCAGAAAGGCGCTGATTATACCTAAACAAGTGTGATATACTTGAATCATATAAAATAATCCCAGCCGGTGAGAAGGCTCTGATAGGTGTCCAATTGGAAATGACCTAATGCACAAATGCTCATCCGACAGAAAAAGTAAAAATAAACAATTTATTACACACAGAATTCCAAATGTTAGAAAAATTCCTTTTTCTAACGTTTGGAATTTTGTGTGTAATAAATTGTTTATTTTTACTTTTTCTGTCGGATGAACATTTGTGCATAAGGTCATTTCCAATAGGACACCCATCCACCGGCAGTACACACATGGCTTACGTTAGCTATTGGGATTATTTTATATGATTCAAGTATATCACACTTGTTTAGGTATAATCAGTGCCTTTTTGGTTCTATATTCCCCAGTGTTACAATTTTTGGAGGTGCAGACCCTCCTAGATTCAAGAAAGGCAGTAGATTTTATAGCGTAGCTTCTCCCAATCCTATTCAATTTAACATTCACAATTAAGTTAAAATACGGAGTCTGAGGTAGAGTTGTGCATATTTTTTCTAGTAAAAGTATGTGTCTGCAGCATATATGCGGTTAATATGCAAGGATGAGCTATATGTTAGTAAAGGTTTCTCTACATAATATAGACTTACAAGTGCAACTGCATATTTTTCAATAATACACAAAATGGAAGTCGCTCAGAACAATTTATAGGTTAATGTTAATATACAGTGCACCCGAGAAACTAGGGCTTCACTTTTTCCACATTTTGTTATTTTAAATGTCTTATTCCAAAATAAATTCATTTTTTTCCCTCAAAATTCTACACACAATTCCCCATAATGACAACGAGAAAATGTTTTTTTTGGGAGATTTTTGCTAATTTATAAAAAATCAAAAAAACAAAGAAATCACATGTACATATATATTCACAGCCTTTGCTCAATACTTTGTTGATGCACCTCTGGCAGCAATTACAGACTCAAGTCTTTTTGAATATGATGCCACAAGCTTGGCAAACCTATCTTTGGGCAGTTTCGTCCATTCCTCTTTGCAGCACCTCTCAAGCTCCATCAGGTTGGATGGGAAGCGTTGGTTCACAGCCATTTTCAGATCTCTCCAGAGATGTTCAATCGGATTCAAGTCTGGGATCTGGCTGGGCCACTCAAGGGCATTCACAGAGTTGTCCTGAAGCCACTCCTTTGATATCTTGGCTGTGTGCTTAGGGTCGTTGTCCTACTGAAAGATGAACCGTCAACCCAGTCTGAGGTCAAGAGCGCTCTGGAGCAGGTTTCCTTCCAATATGTCTCTGTACATTGCTGCATTCATCTTTCCCTCTATCCTGACCAGTTTCCCAGTTCCTGCTGCTGAAAACATCCCCACAGCATGATGCTCAGTTCCTGCCACTGAAAAACATCCCCACAGCAAGATGCTGCCACCACCATGCTTCACTGTAGGGATGGTATTGGCCAGGTGATGAGCTGTGCCTGGTTTCCTCCAAACATAATGCCTGGCATTCGCGCCAAAGAATTCAATCTGTGTCTCTTTAGACCAGAGAATTTTGTTTTTCATGGTCTGAGAATCCTTCAGGTGCATTTTGGCAAACTCCAGGCCGGCTGTCATGTGCTATTTACTAAGGAGTGGTTTCCGTCTGGCCACTCTACCATTCAGGCCTCTTTGGTGGATTGCTGCAGAGATGGTTATCCTTCTGGAAGGTTCTCCTCTCTCCACAGAAGAATGCAGTAGCTCTGACAGTGACCATCGGGTTCTTGATCACTTCCCTGACTAGGGCCCTTCTCCAGCGATTGCTCAGTTTAGACGGCCGACCAGCTCTTGGAAGTGTCCTGGTGGTTCCGAACTTCTTCCATTTACGGAAGATGAAGGCAACTGTGCTCATTGGTACCTTCAAAGCAGCAGATATCTTTCTGTGCCCTTCCCCAGATTTGCGCCCTCCAGATGTTACGCTAGGATTACTATAGTAACCCTAGCGTAGCAACAATTTTCTTCCGTCCTCGGAAATGGGCTGTGCTTTCCTTCCGCCCGCTAAAGCGGGCGGGGGGAAGCATGTAAAGTGTACAGTGTGGGAGGGGGCTCCCACTCTGTAGTGGATCAGCGGTCGTACGGACTGCCTATCCGCACGCCGCAGTTAAGGCAGGCTTATGGCAGCGTAAACTGCCATAAAGCCCGCACGCGAGAGGGGAGTGACAGGGGGTGTGTACTCCCCTCTCGCTCGTGTAATTACAGGCACCCGCATGCACGGAAAGCGTGCGGGAGTCTGAATACGGTCATCTATCTTTAAAATAAAATTCAGAGAATTTGTTACAATTGTTTTGTGTGTTTTTTTAATATATTTTTATTTTTAATACCTCAGGAGACACCCCTTAAAGCCTCCAAAAAATTGCTGCTGTGGAGCAAAAACCCCTCTCAGCTGCTGATCCCAGACATGCTTCCAAACATAAAACACAAAATGGAGGTTGCTGAGATCAATTTATAAGTTAATACAAACAAGTGCAAATAAACATTGCACTAAACGTAGCTTGTATAAACACCTGACTCAATGCTAAAGTGCCCTGTTTCAATCTAAGATAGCATATGACAAGATACAACTCAACACAGTTTTTATGTATGTATATTTTCCTGGCATGCAGTTTTGAAAATCACCCTTTTAAAAAAACAAAACTAAATGCAAACAACTGTAGGTGAGGTCCTGAATTGTCATAGTTCTCTCATAAAGACGTGACTGCCATATGCACTGGCACTCACAATATTATGGAGATTTATATAAAGTACATTATATGAAGTATTGGTATTTGATTCTATGCTAATATGATGTAGATAGCTATATATATATATATATATATATTCCATTCATTGTGTATTTAATTCAAAAAATAACAGTATTTTAATGTGTTGAACATTATGTACTAATATTACACTATAGAGCATAATTCTTTTCTATGCTGTCTGATGCAGGCTATATCTCATCCTGCCTGAAAAAAAAATGTTTGTTCTTATAAATAGGCAGACAGAAGACAATGAATTGTTACTTTACACTAAGTAAATTATAAAAACACTGTCACAGATCATAATCTGTTATGTTTTCTATGTACGGCTGCCCTGATCCTGAAGAGCCAGTAGGTTACCCTACATTAACTGTAGGATTATTGTGGTTTGGAAAGGTATTTTAGAAGCTCTGTGGCTGTTGGAGCTGATTTGCTAGGTCTAGCAGGGTTGGATCAATATACTGCCAGGGGAGAAGCTTTTACTCGACCACTGCGGTACTTGTTCCTCCATTGATCCGTCCTCTGTGCTTCTATCTGAAATCCATCTCTTTTCTCGCGGGCTGTGGTTACCAGGCAACAAGGAAGGGTGCGGGGAGGGGAACAAGAAGGTGTAATGAGCTGTGATTGGCTCCCTCCTACTGTGTCCAGACAAGTGGTCAGCTGGCTGGAGAGCAATGTGTCCTCGGACACTGGCTCTAGGGCCTCCGCTTAAAACCAAGAAATCAATGTAATCTTTAGGTTAACCTTTATCAAAGTATTGAGCTGCTTCTTATCGTGCTTGGCCACTGCTCCCTGGCATGAGATTGGGGAGGGAATTGGAACATTGTGGACGCTGTGAAGAAAGGTTGTCACAAATGTAAACAGCGTAAATAGTGTGATAAAAAAAGAATTTCAGCATGAACTGCGTGTTTCACTTAGAGCAGCAAAATATCGGGTCTGACAGTTGCTTTGTGAAGGGATGCTACGTCAATAACATATACAGCTGCAGGCACAGTGGATGGACAGCTAGGCATAACAGAACCTCTTCACATGACTTGCAAGTTCCACATTTCTAGCAAAAAAGCTGTTTTTGACATAACCGTAGTATAGTTAGTTTAGGAAGGTTTTGCTTCAGTTTAATACTTTGCAAACAAAACGGACGGAATATATCCATATATTGTGACATATATGCATTATATATATTTCCAGAGAGAAAGTTGTCTCTTTGCATGCTCTGAATTTATGTAAGTATGTATGTATTTATTTATTTTGATATATTACCCTTTTAAATTAGAACAGACGTGAATTTTTACAAATTCTGTACAATCTTTAATGTTTTAATAATAAAAACACATTTTTTTAATATCACAAATCTGAAAAAATGTAGCTTTGCTTTCTATATTAGCAGTACAGAATAATACATACTAAAATATAAAAGATTTTTACCACTTACTACTTGTAATTGTGTATATATTTATGTATTTATAACAAATATGCTGCAGAGAGCTAACATTTGAATTCAGTCTAGAACCTTCCATTATACAAGAGTAAGTTTAAAATTATTTCACACTCAGGAGCATTTAAAGCATGACAGTCTTACAAAAACTATACAGAATGTATGAAAATTTATGTTATCCTCATTACTGTCTGAAAAGATTACAGTAATGACCAATTAAGAAAAACAGCACTATTTTGGCATATCTTATCACAGCTATTGCTGGGTACACACTGGCAGTGTATCTAACGATACAATAATTGATGCCAGACCTACTTATGATTTAAAGTGCCAATTATTGAAACAATACATCCTTACATGCTGCCTCTGGATCTTTAAAACTGTTTCCATAACCCACTGCTGCACCAACATGCACATTCACAAAGGCGGGACTACCAAAGAAAGATGAATGGGAATCGTTACAATGAAGGTATAGACAATGTACCCGCTGAGGGTTTCACTAAAGATCGGTACATTGCTCATCGCAGAAATTAGACTGTTCTAATAATCAAATCCCATGATGCAAGACTGTTTCAGACATTTCTGTAGCATCGTAGCAAAGTTATACACTGGTAAGATTTTGGAACTTTCTGCACAATAATCATCAGATAACCCTCCAATATGTACGCAACTTAAAGTGGAAAGTACTAAAAGTTGTCTCAATGGGGTAGATCCAGACCTACGTTCCCATTTCAATGCTTCGGTCAGACGTACTTTAACTGTTTTACGCTTTCCAAACTCTACCTTAACTTTTCCAAGAGTAACTCCTGTCGGCAGTAATGGCTGCACGTACTTACGCACTTAAGCACGCCCACACTGTACAATTTAAATGCCTCACTTTGCCTCAGAAGCGTAATTGCGGGTGTCGTATGGCTGGCACGCCTCTTTGGTCGTAGTTACGCTGCTGATAGTAGTCTGGTACGTACGTTCATAGTTACGTGCCATAACATCTGCCGCACACATGCACAGTACATACAAAATAGCGTTTTTACATCTCTGCCAAGTGTCAATATGCTTGAGAACGTTTTTCTGGATCTGGGCCATTGTCTCTTAACCTGTCTCATCACATCCTCTCAATGACAAATAAGATCCCATTGTGGCACCTTCAAAAAAAATTGGGAGTAGTTTTGATGATTATCCTGGGTATTAGCTGACTTAAATACTGAGTATATGTATATAGAGGTCAGATTTTTATTTTGTAGGGCAACCTATAATTTTCTTTCAGTGACATCTAAATCACCAAATGCTGGACTGGATTCACATCCCCAAAATTTTTTCCTTACATGCCTATTTTTCCGAATATAGCTACCACGCATGCGTAGTAACTATTTTACGCGATTTCCGTAATGTTCCTTTTATGTAGATTTCGTACATGCAATCTTTAAACACTGCATGTATGGAAGGAAACACTACGTAGACAGCGTAAAATAGTTACTACGCATGCGTGGTAGCCAAAATCAGAAAAATAGGCATGTTAGGAAAAAAATTTGGGGTTGTGAATACGGTCCGCTCATTTCTATGGTCTTTGCAGTTTACACGATTTTGTTACAAATAGCTGTGGAGTGGCCTGAAGCAAAGCACCCATCCAGCGCATTCATATCCGGAAACTCAACTTCGCATGCGCTGACCAAAGGCAGTAGCTAGTAGGTTGTTTATAAACAATGCTTAGCACTTTAGCTCAGAGCTTGAAAGCGGTATTAGTATGTTATATTAGTTAGTTACATAGCTCCTGCTCCAGCACGGAACACGTACAAAGGTCTGTAAGTCCGCACATGAGAGGGAACTCCCCTCTCATTTACTTACGTGTCCAGAACCCTAGCTTAAGATCTTCGCACAGATCTGCGTCCCTCCAAACTCAGATCTCTTTGAAAGTGTATAATGCCACCTCCGACTTCCCCAAGCAGCTTGCGGAAGTTGGGTGTCGGTCGCAAACCCATAGTTTGTAAAATAGTAATCAATTAGCACAGAAAATTTCTGTTGGCAAAAGCACTAAATGTTACATGAACCTGAACTACAGTTACTAGAAATATTAACCCCAGGATCAAAAAGAAAAAAATTCACTCTCTAGACCTGAATTGGTAACCAAAATTAAACATGAATATTTATTGATACTGCCTTAAGCTTTGTGCTCTGGTCATTTTTCTCTCTCACACCCCCCGATATGGATCAGAGTTGTAGATGCACTAACAAGCAAATACCTAGAGCCAAACGATGTACTGATGGTTAATACAATATGCCCCCTACTCAAGGAGGGGTATCCTACTCTGTACACTGGCCACAACTCTGTGCATGTGTAATATAGCAGTCCAGGCTATTCAAGTTTTAGGACAGATCATAAGGCTGCAAATTGCCCATTCTGCATTTGTCTGGTCTGCTTATGTTCCTGCCTTTACTTACTAGTTTCTTTCAATTAGCATCATCCATAAGCAGACACACAACATACTCCAAGGGCATGCTTTTCCCCCATTTACCACTGTCTATCTCTAATAAACTTAGTGAAGTAACAGCACTGCAATTCTTAATTGAGCTGGAAGGATGTGAAACAAGATTAATTTAAAAATAAAACACAGCTGTCTCAAGGATTAACTGTATTCTAGGGGATAGGAACATCCCCATTGTCTTCTTCAGTCTTTCTGGTGCCCCACTTATGACATAGCCCTAAGGACCATATGTACAACTAGCCCCAGCACTGACTACTGTTGTCATTATGTTACAGCCCAGTTTCTAAATTGTAATGCTGGTTACATCTCAATTGCTGCTGGAGCTGCTACTGAACTATTATTATTATTTTTTCGTAAAACCTGACAGGGTATGCTGGAACCTCTATGCACATACCCTTGTAGGTCTAAAGTTTAAAAATAAGAGTAGGTGAAAAGTTACAATGCTGAATTGCTGTGAAGGCAAATTTCATCTGTTACATTATTAGAAAAGAAGGTTGATGATTCCTAGCCCAAGTCTTAATAACAATTTAAAAGTAAAGTGTGCGGGTGTGGGTTGCCGCTGAGACCGGCCTTTTTGTTGAAAGGGCCCTTTTCTCCCAGCCAGTTCTTCTGCCTTGCAGAGGAGAAGCAATCCATCCACGGAAGAAAGAAGATGGAACTGTGAATAGTGAGTATTAATATAGCTCCAATCCTTACCATAATCCTTACCCTAACCCTCCCATTACATTACCCTATCCCTCCCCTTACATTACCCTAACCATAACCCACAGCCTGACCCTACGTCTCCCCTCCCCGCAGCCTGACTCTAAGTGTCCCTTCCCCACAGCCTAACCCTAAGACTCCCTTCCTCGCAGCCTAACCCAGACTCCCCTTCTCACAGCCTATCCCTAAGACTTCCTTCCCCGCAGCCTGGCCAAAAGACTCCCCTCCCCGCAGCCTAACCCTAAGACTCCCCATAGACTCCTAACCCTAAAATTCCCCTGTAATAATCACCTGTCCAGTGAATCTGTGGCAGTGTGATGGGATTGCCACAGCAGTTTTTAAATAAACAAATAGGTAAGTATGCCTGTGTGCAATAAGCAAAACCAGTATTCTCCCTGGAAGCAAAGAATAAAATAAATGAGTTATCTCTGAAATTCAACATGGTTTTTCTCAGGTATAACTTTTCACCTATTATCCTCCTATTTTCGTACTCTGGATCTGGTCAGTAATGTGATGCATTTAAATCCTTTGTTTCACCTCTAAAGTCATAGTAGACAGCAAGTTTAGAAAGCAGTCAGGTGTGAATGCAGTACAGTTCTGTGCATTTGCTTTATGAGCAATGACAACTAACACAAGATACAGGATGCTAGTTGATATGGTGTTTACAATATTTCATTGCACAAGGTTCCTATATAGTCACTAAAGTCCCGTTTCTAAATATGATATTAGTGATAAAATAGAGTGATGATGTTTATCAACTTATAAAAGGTTTAATTATTACAGTAATATTCCCATTAATTTTATTCACAAGTTTTAGTTCTATTTTTTAGTTTAATTGTTACATTTTAAGTTATACATAAATGTATATCATTTTACAGTACCTTCCTAACATATTTCATTTCATTTATTCTTTTTGTGCTGTTAACATACAGTCTAATTGGTACTTATTTACATGCACTAAAAACAAGGTAAATAAATTACAGTAATTACACCTAAAGCTGATTAACTGACAAGCAGTAAAGGGGAGACTCAGGAACACCTGGTGGAAATGAAAACAAATATTGGGAAATCATACAAAAGCTTATCCAGTATTAGTGTTATTATTTCCGCATAAAAACGCAACCTAAGTATATAAAACCTACTCCCATTAAAAAAAATAAAAATTCTTAACATTAATTGGTGTATAGCTCCAGCTATCCACTACACACCAATCCAGCACTCTGCTTGGTTCACAATTAGAGCTATTTACTAATCTGCATCTTTCCACCAATTGACATCTTAGATTTCCTAGGTATGACAGAAGCTTGTCATACACAGTTACTTGTGTAGCTAGAAGTGATAAAATCAAGGAATATATTAAAGTTTACTAAACTATTGAACTTTAGTCAGTTTTTCTAGTATAATATTGATCAATGGTCTTTCATACATAGGGTTCACAACTTCTGCCTAGGCTGTAACATAATGCTTTCTATCTATCCACAGTACATTGTAGGGCCTATGTAGAATGAGGAGAACATAAATGCACTTACAGTTGCTGGTTTGCTGATCATAATGTCCACAATTATACAGTTAATAACATACCTTTGCCCTCTACTCCACACTCTACTCTGTGCTGTCCCTCTTCTGCCCGCTGTTCTCTGCCCTCACTTCTACTCTATGTATCGCACACTGCCTATACCAACCTTCAGTCACTATCCTCTGTCCCCCCGCCAGGGGTGTTTCTAGAATGAGGGGGCCCGTGTGCAGGATTTGTACATGTCGCCCCCCCACCTGAGACAGGACTGCCCCGATTTGCGGACCTCAAAAGGGGCGGGCCTAACTGCACTGTAAGCCCTGTCCCACTTTCGTCCCGCAAATAGTGGTGATTCTTAGAGGGAAGAAATAGATGCCGAATGGCCCCCCTTCCCCTGTCAACTCTGGGTGCAGGATGCATGCCACAGGCCCCCCAGTATCCCTCCTCATGTGTCCAGTCCCCCAGTATCCCTCATCATGTGTCCAGTCCCCCCCAGTATCACTCATCATGTGTCCATCTCCCCAGTATCACTCAGCATGTGTCTAGCTCCCCCAGTATCCCTCAGCATGCATCCAGCTCCCCCCAGTATCCCTCAGCATGCATCCATCTCACCCCAGTATCCCTCAGCATGCGTCCATCTCACCCCAGTATACCTCAGCATGCGTCCAGCTCCCCAGTATCGCTCAGCATGTGTCTAGCTCCCCCCAGTATACCTCAGCATGCATCCATCTTCCACCAGTATCCCTCAGCATGCATTTATCTTCCCCCAGTATCCCTCAGCATGCGTCCAGCTCCCCCCAGTATCCCTCAGAATGCATCCATCTCACCCCAGTATCCCTCAGCATGCATCCATCTCACCCCAGTATCCCTCAGCATGCGTCCAGCTCCCCCACTGCCTCATAAACTTAGCTTTGAAGTCCTGCTACTCGTTGATTGCGGCTCCTCCTGCCCGCCGTATATTGCCCCCTCTATTACTCTTGTCTTATTAGACTGAGACTCACTCTATTAAGACAAGAGTAATAGATGGGGGAATAGACGGTGGGCAGGAGGAGCCGCAGACTCTCTTTCCTGTGATGAATGCAGCTCCTGCCCCGCTGTCTATTTCTCCCATCTATTCTATCTAATAAATAGAGTCTATTAAGTAGAATAGATGGGAGAAATAGGCAACGGTGCAGGAGCCGCATTAATCACAGGAAAGACAGGTACTAGGGTGCAGGGTGAGTGTAACAGGCGGCCCCCTTGTCTGCGGGGACCCGTGTGCACTGCACACTCTGCACCCATGGTAGATACGCCATTGCCCCCCACTCTCTACTCCGGGTTGTGCCTTTGCTACATCCTCCAGCCACTGTCTTCTGTTTGATGTACCCTCCACTCCATGCTGTTCCTGTATTTTATGGTTTTATTGGACAATTTTTTCCTTCCTGTGTAGATTACCCTTGCCTTTCATGCACCTGTTTAAAATGATCTATACATATATTACATATATACATATAATTTGAGCAACCACCATTTTGTGTAATTTTGTGGGATCAGCAGCTGACAGGGGTTATTGGTCTTCAAGAAAGTTGCAGATGGCTTATGTAACGAAATGTGTGTAACTAATATTTCTGCATTTCATTTTATAGATTGAAGTGCAGTTTAGCTGTATGCTGGGGCATTTTTTTTTTCAGTTTTTATTGATAGATAGGCTTTAAAGCAGTGCATATCATGATTTGCAAGTAAATTTCCCCTATTTATTTATGGTAATTGTTTTGATGAATGATATCATTTTGCAGATAAACCAGATTTATTCATGTGAAATAAACATTTTATCTAGTGTAGTTCAAGACTACTCTAGACACCCAAAAGCTCATGTAGCTACGTTGTAGTTCAACACTCATCTCCTTCAGTCTGTGGTTCTCCACACTGTCTGGCCACATATCAGCTCCAGAACACCTCACCTAGCTAGGATGCAGATGGGATCAGGGTTCAGAACTCTGCTGCCACAGTGCTTGGAACTTTGACAGAAGCAACACCAGATGTTTGGATATGGTCTTAGGAGCTTTACCTCTTTAAATGAGATTGTGTAAACAAGGTTATGAATTGCCCTGACAGAGAGTGTTGAGATGGATTGCATATTTATGTCAGGTAGGTGATTGTAAATCATATAAAACTTATTTTATGAATTCAGAAAAAATAGGAAATTAAGCTAGCACTCCATGGATATGTGACGGCTAAATATGTATGTGATGTATGTGAGGACATAAAGACAGTGGGTTTGTCATACAGATGGTAAAGCTATTTTACATTTTACTTGTTCTTTAAACAGGTTTTTATATAGCACCATCATGTTGTTATTTAAAATTATATTTTACTTAAAGTAAACATTAGACAAAATTGGTTAACAACACACATAGAGAAAAAACCTTGCAAACAGCATATTAATACCCCTTTCACATCTCCAAATGTGAAATGTGAAAAACCCGGGTCTAAAAACCTAATACCCCTTTCACATCTCCAAATGTGAAATGTGAAAAACCCGGGTCTAAAAACCCACATTTTAAAAAAAAAACACATTTTAAGTCCTCAAAAACCCGGGAAATTCCTGGGTGTGATGCTTTCACATCACCACTGAATTTCCCGGGTTTTAGTGGCTCAGGGCATGCTGATGATTGTAGTGCTACAAAGCACTTATACTATATGAGGGGCTGCACTAAGGACTTTATACTATATGAGGATCTGCACTAAGGACTTACTTTATAAACTGATCTTGTAGCTGCCTCCATTTTGGATATATATATATATATATAGATATATATATATATATATATATATATATCCTTTCTTCATGCAAAAAGCATTCCCCCCTTTTTTTTGTTTTGTTTATATATTATAGTGCTGCGATCTTCCAAAAGGACTTATTCATCTATTTACATTTTACCTGTCAATCAAGGTTTTTAGTGGGTACCTCTGGCCAGATGAGGACATCTGGCCAGGACTCCAGGCCAGAGTGACGGGTTATTCTGGCCAGGACCCCAGCAAAGAGCTACGAGGACATCAGGCCAGGACCCTGGGCAAGAGTGATGAGAATTTCTTGACAGGACACCGGGCCAGAGCGACGAGTAACTCTGGCCAGGACCCCGGGCAAGAGCAACGAGGACCTCAGCGCAGCACCCTTGACTAGAGCGACGAGGATCTCTTGACAGGACCCCGAGCCAGAGTGAAGATGAGGACCTCTAGCCAGGACCTCAGGCCAGAGTGACGAGTTATTGTGGCCAGGACCCTGGGCAAGAGCAATGAGGACCTCAGTGCAGGACCCTGGGCTAGAGCGACGAGAATCTCTTGCTCTGGCTGATGTGTGGATATGAGCGTGGAGTCTGCGGTTGGGGAATAAGGCTTCTGACTGTTGTATTTTACTTCCTGTCAGGACGTGCAGACGTGGGCAGCGCTGGGCAGACGTGGGCAGCGCTGGGCAAGGATGGTAAGTAACTTTTTATTGATGATTTTTTACATAGTACAATTAGCAGTCATTTTTATTATTATTATTATTATTATTTGCGGTATTAAATGTACTTTAATCTTTATAGGGGGGGCCATTAAATGTTTAGTATTTTTTTTAGGGTAGGGGCCGGCCCTATATTTTATTAAGGTGCTAGGAGGGGTATGCATTTGTGTGGTGATTTAACGGATGACAGTGCATGCTGACATTTGTGGTTTTCCAAGCGCTAGCATGCTCTGCCATCCTTCGGCATGCTGATGATTGTAGAACTACAAGCATCAGCATGCCCGATACTTGCAATTTTTTTTTTCCCTAGGCGACGCTAGAAACAGATTTGTTTACTGTTGTTATAGCAACAGTAGACAAATCTGCACCAATTAGGAGGCAAAGTGAAAGACCGGGTTGAAAACAACCCTGGACCTTTCACATTGTCTCCCTTCCCGGGTTGGACCCGGGAAAAACCCTTCTTTTTTCCCGAGTTGAAATCCTGGGTCTTTTGACCCGGGTCTATTGGAAGGGACCCTTTCACATCACCACAAAATACCCAGGATTTTGCCGAGACCCAGGGTTTTGGTGAAAATCCCGGGTATTTCGTGGTGATGTGAAAGGGGTATTACTCTTATATTCTATAAATGCTGGAGTCACTCAAGCATCCATAAAGTATGTATATGTCACTCATAAAGGATAATCCTAGAAAAGCAATAGATGTGCATTGTCTATAATATTCATTCTTCAATGTCCAAAGTTTTCATTACATAATGTAATATACTAATACTTCTAATAATATAATTTTGTTGTGCAGATTAATATTATTATATTAATTTAATTATTAATATTATTAATAATTAATATTCATGACTTGTGTGACACCTGGCATTAGCAACATAACCCATTGTATTACAATCACACACATTTTGCAGCATGGAAAAAAAGAAACAAAAGAATCCTCAAAAGTACTTTCCAAGGTGCCCTTCAAGCGTTTTTCCAACTATATGTATTCCTCTCACCCGTGTCCCTATAATCTAGAGGTTATTTGGTGATACAGCTTTCTTTAATTCTCTCTTTTCTGATCCTGACCTGGGTCCATCCAGATCTGTGCTAATCAGATTCCAATGGAGTTTCCAAATAGAAATGGTATTGACATTGTTCTCCTTCATGCACATGTCAATTCTTCTGTCTACTTCATTAAATCTCAGAATAGATCAAATTTGGATGAGGTGACTTGCACGTCTTGGGGCCGATCCAGAGTGTGAGAGTAAGGGCAAAGCAAAACAGGTGCAAGTGTACACCTTGGGAAAACCATGTTGCAATGTAAGTGGTGTAGATGCATTTAGAAAAAAAATAGCATACATGTTAAATACTTTGATTTTGCACATACAACTTAAATGCATAGCTTTACCATTAAGCTGTAAATTAGAATTGAGCTAGGAAACATCACCTCTCAACTATTATTCAGTTTGCACAATTTTAATCCCCCCCCCCCATTATGAGATATACTTGAAAACATCAATATATTTCAATACATTTTAAATTATAAAACAGCATAGCAAGTACTATTTATTGTTTTCTTGATTTATCATGCATCAGTGGATGTCTATGGGTTAAACCCATGATACAGAGTTACACACAATTACCACTGAAGGTATTGACAAGCTCCTTGAACTCTGGGGAGAAGTTATAGAAATGTATAAAGTGTATTGTCATTATTGCCTCTTTATATTTGCCACAGGAAAGCTTTGTATTAAAAATGCTTATATTATTTTAGCACTCTGTTCCGTTGCATTTAGATTCAGGTTCAGGGGGTCACTAAACAATGTTAGCAAATTCATGTGTTCTGAAATGTATTGAGCATGGCAAGTGAAAGCAACAATATATTTAATCAAAGAACAATCCTTAGCCAGATAGGCAGTGTCCCCCTGCTGGATCGTTGTAATTTACTCCGATTACGCTTTTCTTCTTAAGATCCTGCTTCTTCCTCTATGCTATCTTACTGCTGTAACATTGGATGACATCGTTGGTGACACAGTACACATTGAAAAAAGCTAAAGATACCGTTCCATCATTTATCTGGATTTTTAGGAGCTCCCAAAGATCAATCACAGATTTTTTAGCATAGTTGGACAGTACACACTGGTAAAATATCTGCTGAAACTGTCTTTTGATTGATTGAATTGGAAAAATTATCTTTTGAAAAACCTTCATAGTGTACCCAGCTTAAGACACCATCGTCAGGGAATGTGCTACAGTCAGTACTGGACTACAATGAACCAAAAAGAGCACCAGAGCACAAAAAATAGAAAAACTCACCAAACAGCTGAGAGGGTTCCAGTTTGCATTCCAAGATCATGCTGCCGTCTAGCTGTCGTCCCCTAGAAGTCAATATTATTTTACCCACCTGGTCACATGTGCAGATGGGCCGTATTAACGGATACATTTTTGCGTGGAATTCTGTGCGTATTTTTAGGATTGGAATAACTGCACATTCGTGGTAAATTTATTTACGCTATTTATGTTGAATTTACACACGGAAGTCCATTAGGCACGTATTTGTGAATCGCACTTGGGGACATACATGCGGAGGGGGGCGTGGTTGAAATCCGTAACGGACAAAGTTACATGAAAGTGGGTGGGGGAGGCATTTATATGACCATCTGAGGGCGCGGTTAGTTACATACGCACGTACGTAAGTATTATACGCACGTAAATGCACACGTAGAGATAAGGGGCTGTATTCACAGATACGTTTTTGCGCGAAGTTCCGTGCTTTTTAGGATCGGAGTAACTACGCATGCGTAGTAACTTTACACTATTTATGTTGAATTTACGCACGGAGTCCATTAGGCACGTACTTGTGAATCGCACTTGGGGATATTGTGCAGATAGGCGTGGTTGAAATCCGTTCGGACAAGGTTATGTGAAAGTGGGTGGGGGGAGGCATTTAAATGACCATTTGAGGGCGCAGTTAGTTACATACGCTCGTATGTAACTATAATACTCATGTAAATGCACACATAAAGATAAGGGTTCCCTGTGGAGGCGTATCACCGAAAAGGGGAGGGGAGTGTCATGGGTGTTGCCTTGCAACGTACGTGCGTATGATTGCCTACCTTTAACTAACGGATCTGTGAATACGGCCCAAGGGTGCCATATGGAGGCATAAGTCATCAATAACTTAGTCTGACATCAATAGTTGGAAAACTGCTGGAAGAGATACTAAGGGATAATATACAGGATTTCTTGATGAGCAATAAGATTATTAGTGGGAATCAGCATGGATTTGTGAAAGATAGGTCATGCCAAACTAACCTAATTAGCTTCTATGAGAAAGTTAGTTCGTACTTAGACCAGGGTAGTGCAGTGGATGTGGTCTACTTAGATTTTGCAAAAGCCTTTGATACGGTGCCACACAATAGATTGGTCCACAAAATAAGGGAACTGGGTCTAGGTAGCAACATTTGTACTTGGATCAAAAACTGGTTGGAGAATAGGGAACAGAGAGTTGTGATAAATGGAAATTATTCTAATTGGTCAAAAGTTTTAAGCGGTGTACCTCAAGGTTCTGTGCTGGGACCAGTCCTTTTTAATATATTTATTAATGACCTTGGTGATGGTTTAGAGGACAAGTTTTCCATTTTTGCAGATGACACTAAACTATGTAAGGTAATAGAATCTGAGCAACATGTAGCGTCCTTGCAGAGGGACTTGAGTAAACTAGAGGATTGGGCGACCAAATGGAAGATGAGGTTTAACATAGATAAATGTAAGATTATGCATTATATGTATGTATGTATGTATGTATGTATGTATATATATATATATATTTTTATACAATGACAATATAAAGATGACAATAATATTCAAAAATATTTTATATTAATCTTTAAAATAGCTTATGTTATTGCATGTAGTTTTATACTCTACATGTCCGTTACTATCTAATAACAACTTGGAGACAGAATGTCTAGAACAGGTCAAGGTTTAGATGATTGTATAACAGTGTTAAAACAATTTACTTTGAGATTTAACCTTCAGACCAATTTAATGTTCTTGGCTATGTTTATTCAATCAATGGGCATCTATCATTCATTGTCTTATAAAATCACATTTACATACCATTGTGTTAAGCTGGCCATACACTAGAACGATTATCGAAAATCGCATGAAATCCCCGATAATCCTAACGATTTTTCATGTAGAGTCCTATAGACTCAAAAACGATATCTGCACCATACACTAGACGATATTCCATCTAAAATCGTCCGATATTAAGAAAAACCTCCGATTTTCCATCTCATTTCATCGTCCTGCAAATATCGGTTTTGACCATACACGTGCCGATATTTAATTTTTATCGGACGATTTTGCAGTCAAAATTAGCATAACGGGCTGTCCTGAGTGTGGGGCAGAGCTAGTTTACAACAGGAAATAGTCATAGCATGTTTCCTGTTTTTGCTCCCTTTTATTACAGAGATGGATAGGCGAATGAATAGGCGCATGTACGGTCGCGGATTGTTCGCTTTGTTTTTCATTTCTGTGTTACAGCAGAAAGCACGAAAAAGGAGGAATCGCAGGCGTTGTTGGGCGAAGGATTGGCTCAGGAAAAGAGAGGAATTTTCACATATGTCTCTTCTCCAAGAGATTCGTGAGAATAATCCGGAAGACTTCCGGAACTTTCTCCGAATGGATGATGACACATTCCTTTATCTACTTGGTGTCATTACTCCTTACATACAGCGGCAGGACACAAGGATGAGGGTTGCAATAACAACAGAGCAACGTCTAGTGGCTACCCTTCGTTATTTGGCAACTGGACGGTCATTTGAAGATCTTAAGTTCAGCTGTGTCATCTCTGCTCAGGCTTTGGGGAGAATTATACCAGAGACCTGCGAGGTTCTGTACAAGGCTTTAAAAGAGGAATGTTTAAAGGTATGTATTCTGCCAATATCTGTTGAATGTTAAAAAGAGTAATTATTACTAGTATTAATACTAATGAATACTAATTATACATATGTATTGTACATATTAGATAGTTTGCCCTATTTTTGTTTTATTTTTTTTCATCCTTTCTCTTGTTGAATCATGTATTTGTTTACACACACAAACAGAGGTTAGAAACATTTTAACTTTTATTTTTATGAACGTCCAAAACCAACATACAAAAATGTAACTACAAAAACACAATTAGAAAAATAAAATTAAATCAACAAATAATTATACAAATTTTTATTTAACAATTTAACAATTACAAATACAACTATGTACTAACAACCCTTGAAGCAGCATAAACATTAATAAAGTGCTATTTTAACTAACCTATTAACATATTACAATAAAACTTTATTAACTTATTATAATACAAAAAAATTATCCCAATTACAAATGTTCATAATGGTATGGCTCTTGCATTTGGGATTGGAAGCTGTAGTCTCCAGAGGGTGGCCTTGGAGTGGATGTTGCAGAGGGTCTATACTGTGCACATTGTCCTGCCATGGAAGGTGAAATTTGGGGGTTATGAAAGGGGGGAAATTGTTGATGATGCATCGGTTTATATTGTGGGTTTATAGATAGGTTTGCCAGGTATGTTTCACCGTTAAGTTCACCCCTCCTGGCCCTATATAACACCTCCGTCATCATTCTCTCCGCATCCTCCACATATTTCGGGTCCATAGCGCGTAGCTTGTTGGCATAAACCTCACCCATGTCATCAAAGGGGTCATTAGGCTTGGCATTGAAAAACCTCTCTGCCTGTTCCATAACTCACACTGTGGCGCTTTCTTGTACATCAGCAGCAGCTAAGCGCAATCTTTTTCTACCCCTTGCTGCGATGGTTTCCCTTGGAGTTGGCCGGGGTGTGGATGCAGCTGATGTGCATGGCTCTTCCAGGGCTTGAAATGAAGCTTCCATCTCCTCACAAAAAATCAGGGGCTAGGAATACAAACACAAATATTAGAATTATGGAACTGAATAATGCAATGTATCTGTACATCAAAATAATACAACTATTAATACTATTAATCATTTTTTGTTACAGTTTCCCAAAAGCACAGAAGACTGGTTGAAAATTTCCGGTGAATTTGAAAGAAGATGGAATTTTCCTAATTGCGGTGGTGCCATTGATGGAAAACATGTGCGCATCATGCCTCCTCCAAACAGTGGCTCACACTATTTTAATTACAAAGGCTTTTTTAGCATAGTAATGATGGCTATAGCTGATGCCAACTATGAGTTTTTGTATGTTGATGTTGGTAAAAATGGTCGTGTATCTGATGGTGGCGCACTTGAACAAACATCATTTATGGATCAGCTGAAAAAGGGAAAGTTGCATCTACCATCTAGAGTTAAAAATAAGTATGGACTAAATGATGTATTTGTTGCAGATGAGGCATTTGCCCTCCAAACACATATTCTCCGTCCATTTCCTCAAAGATTTCTTAACCCTCAGAGGAGAATCTACAATTATAGACTGTCGCATGCCAGGCGTGTTGTGGAGAACACGTTTGGCATCATGAGTAATAAATTCAGGATCTTTCATACAAACATAAATTTAAAACATGAAAACCTGTGTTGGGTAGTTCTATCCTGCTGTGTGCTTCACAACTTATTGCGTAGGAAAACTTCTCAGCATGTTAACACACAGGAAGGGATGGATTCTCTGGAGTTCCCAGAGGAGTCAAAAAGATGGACACCATTGGAGACAGGGACATACAGAAACACAAATGATGTCGCTAAAGCTAATCGAGATTTGTATGTTGATTTTTTTAATGGTGAAGGGGCTGTTCCATGGCAAGATGCAATGGTGTAGTTTTGAAATAATAAAAGTATTGTAAAATATGTAGCGTGTGTTTTTCATTTTGTTCCACTTACCATGCTATCATCAATTGGTGTAGAAACTGGGTCAGGCGAGGAATCTAACGTTGACACAGATGGAGATGCTGTTTCACTCTCCAATGTGAAACTCAACATGCTAAAGTACCACAATTTTGGTGTGTAGACCTCATCTACTCCAGCTCCTGACCTCTCTGAATCATTAACCTTATTTAGTTCCTTCTTATACACAGTCCGCAGATTATGAATTTTATTTTTTACAAAGCCAATATCAGCATGGGGGTAGTGTGGTTTTGCAACTTCCACCAAAGCTATGAGGGCTGCAGTCCTTTTTATTTTATTTATATAATCTGCAGACTTGCTCTGCCACAAGCAGGGGTTGGCATGGTATGCCTCAATAAAGTCTCTCAAAAACTCCTTCTTGTCTGCATGTCTGTGAATAAATAACATGTGAAAGTTAACAATACAGTACATAATAATCAAAAGCACACACACACGCAGACACAAACAAGGCCAACAAAACAAAATGAACAGCACTAGTGATATAACAGCTGTTCACAACATACATATACTATAGCACACCCAAACAAAGGCCTAGCCCGCTAATATCACCTTTAAAGTAAATATATGCGTGTTCAAAAAATACCTATAACCACAGTGTTCAAATACATATACTATTGCAGACACATAGAAAGGCACATGCATACACACATATACACACAAATATATCTGAATTACATCAACAGCCAAATACATACATAAACTGGACTACACACAAACAAAGGTTTTTTACTTCCAGTTTTGTAAATACAGTATCAAGACAGTTAATATAGAAAAACATTTAAAATTTAAAGAATGCTTACCGAAACGATTGTTCAACGAACGAAGAAATCCGTGACCAATAAAAATCCACTTGCACGAATAAATCTCCAATACCGAAATGATGAGTCTTCATGCACAGTCTTGTGTTTCCTCCCCATAGTTCCGCCCCTCATGAATAATTGGCGCGAAAACACCACCGCATAGGCAGACTCCATGCAGGCCAAGCAGGAAGATATGGCTGCGATAGAAGTTGACAAGGGGTTGCCAGACGATGTAGAGCAGTGTTCCCTAAATAACCAAAACGTCAGTAAATTTCCAGTTGAGGTGAAAGGGCATGGTCCTACAATTAAACTGAAGAAAATTATGCAGGGGATACTCCGACGGCTGAAGTAACGGAGGGCGTTCCTTCCAAAATGGCAGATGAAATGAGAGCTAATCCAATGTCAAGGACAGAAATGGAGGCCATAGTTGGATATTTTGACAAGTGGGACTATGACTGTGTCATCAAGAGCTATCCAGCCATAAACACACGTAAATGGAAGATTATGGTGAAAGTTATTGAAATCCTTCAGCAACGATTCGGCATGAAAAGGCAGAAAGAACAGATACAAAAAAGGTGGTCCAATTTAAAAAGAAAGGAAAAAAACAGACTGAAAAGAATTCGCAAAGACATCATAAGTGAGTATTTCTGTACAAATAATGGAGTCATTCTAGTGCTAAACCTGTATGTTTTTTTTGGGATCCATTATGTCTTCTTCCCCAATTTGTTTCTGTTTTTGGACTTATGACATGTGCCCAAACCACAGATTGTAATGTACACTTTTCCATTTCAGGGAAGAATTATAAGCAGAGGAAGCAAGGCTTTACAAGTCATCCAATGAGCATCAAAGAAGGTAAAGTTTAAAACAAAACTTTATTGCATGACAATCAGCAGAGAAAACAGGATTTAATGTTTTTATAATTTTTTACTACAGAAATACATGATGCACAATGCTGTGACGAGCACACAAGAGGACGCAACATATTTGGAGGCAAGGTGTAATACATGTGTAAACTTTTTCTTTAATGTAAAAATAGAAGGGGTAGTAATTTTGTTTTTTGTTTTTTTATTTTTCAAGCAGACATGTCTATGGAAAGGCCACAGGATGCTGCTTTAAAAGATGACAATGAACATCAAAATGAAAACATTTCAAGCAGTGCAACAGGCAAGTTATTAATATTATTAAATAAAAGCTTGAAAACACAAAAAAAAAGGGCAGAAGCAATGCAGGAGTTGAAAGTAAACTTTAATGATCAGTGAGGGTTAAGGATAAGAACAGTGTTGAATATGGGGTAAAAAATTAACTCAATAGAAAAGGGACACTAATGTGATGTGTAATGGGGATCTAAAGGACAGTGGTACAGTGGATCTAAAGGGACAGTAGTAAAGGCTAGTGATAATAACAGTGAGTAATATGTGCAAGAAACTACAAATCAGAAAGGAAAATATTTGTGTGACGGACATGAAAACATACTGGTAGATGAAATGTGCATATGCTGATTTTTGCTAACCGTGTCTGTCTTTGTCATCTACAGGTATAATAGTAATTTCAGACGAAAGCTATGACAGTGACAAAAAAGAAGTACAGGAAGAGGAGACAGCAAAGCTCATAATGGACCTGACAAAGGATTGCCTTTCTCAATTAAAGAAAATAACCAAAAAATGTCATGATGTAACTGCACTTGTCAAGAAGATTCACAGTGCAGCTAATAATATGCAGCGCAAACGCTATACACCTGAGGATTAGAAAAAAAATGCATTTATACAGTTCACAAATGCGGAATGTTTTTGTTTGTTTTAATGGAACATGTTTTGTAATGCTGAAGATAAGCATTTTATTTTGTCTTTAACAATTTAAATTGTTGTATTGCTGGTCAATAAAAAAATATGATTGATAATGTGTTTGTCTAATAACTATGAACTCAGTTGCAAAGAGAATAAAATTAATTTAAAACATTAATAGCAAGTAAACAGTACAGGCAAAAGTCCATATACAGCCCCATTGAAAGGAGGACATAATACACATTGCATATGCAGGCTCCATTACAAGAAGTCCAAGGTTCAGATGCACATGCAGGCTCCATTACAAGAAGTCCAAAGTACACATGCACATGCAGGCTCCATTACAAGAATTCCAAAGTACACATGCACATGCAGGCTCCATTACAAGAAGTCCAAAGTACACATGCAGGCTCCATTTCAAGATATCCAAAGTTCACATGCATCTGCAGAGGAAAGGAGAAGGAGTCATGGAATATTAGCATAATGCCGCCTACGTTCATCCTAACGTCACCACCTATTTATCGTCGACGATGTAAGGATTATCGTTAAATGACCATACACTGTGCGATTTTACATTTTATCGTTAGCTTTGGCACGATTTAAATCAAACATGTCGAACGATCCAATAATCGTCTAAAACTGCTTTTTCAACGATTATTGGATGATCGGACACAAAATCGTTACCATACACTGAAACGATAATTTGAACGATAACACGATGGTTACAAAATTGGAACGATAATCGTTCTAGTGTATGGCCAGCTTAAGGTTAGAGGAAAAGAAGTTTCACAACCAGCAAAGGAAAGGGTTCTTCACAGTAAGTAAGGCAGTAAGGGAAGTCAGGATGTGGAATTCACTTCCAGAAAAGGTTGTGATGGCAGATTCACTGGATATGTTTAAGAAAGGATTAGATATATTTTTAGCAGAAAAGGACATTCAGGGTTACCAGGACCGCTAATTTAAATAAAGGACAGTAGTGGAGCAAGGGAGAAATGTATGTATTTATTTATCTTAGGATTGCAACAGTTTTGAGGATTATTTATCTTATGATTGCAACAGTGGAGGTTGCTTTATATGGATTAACTTCAAATATAAAGATAGGGATCGCAGGAGATACAAAATAGGTTGAACTTGATGGACTGTTGTCTTTTTTCAACCTCATCAACTATGTAACTATGTAACCCCTCCGTGTGAGGGGAGTGTCATGGGTGTTGCCTTGCGTGCCTTTAACTAACGGATCTGTGAATACGGCCCTGGGAGAGGACGTGGTTTACAGAGAATACTATTGCAGCATTTGTAGCAGCTATTGCTTCCATATGCTAATGGTGACTGTCAGATCGAAATATTATGCAGTCATGGTTAGAAAATGGACACCACTGCTGCTGTTCGTGTTACGATAAAGCAGAACAACGGCAGGGGGGAAAGGAGAGTTCAGACCCAGGACCTGATTCAGAGTTTTAGCGGATGCACAAGTCGCAACCGCTAAAACGTTCTATTCAGAGGTGCGTGTTTCTGAACACGCACCTCTGAATTGGCCGTATTTAAAAAAATAAATTTAAAAAAAGCAGTCGGAGCTATAATTGCTCCGACCGCACGGCTTGGTTTTAAATTGGTTTGCTGCATGCAAACCAATTAACCCCTTCTCCTGCCTACCCCTCCGCGACCGAAGTATATTAAATAAATAAACAACGGCCCGCCCAGGCATGCTTCTCCTAATATTACTACTGGTGTAAGCATGCCGATGAATGACAAGGCATGCTTGCTCTAGTAGCACTACTATCGGCAGCATGCCTTGCCCCAAAAATGTTACTGTGTCCTTACAAAACAATAAAAAATAACGTCCCAAGTGTCCCCCTATAATAAGACATTTTAAAAGAATGTAAATACCCCGTCCCTATAATTTAAAAAACGACAGTGCCCACAGGGAAAAAAAAAAACAACATGTGCCCCTTCAAAAAATAAAATGTAAAAAAAAACCTTGTCCCCTTTTTAAAAAGAAAAAAACAAAGCATGCCTTGTCACTCATGGGCATGCTTGCACCAGTAGTTCTACTAGTGGCAGCATGCCCAGGCGGGCCGTTCTTTATTTATTTATATAGTTCGGTCACGGCGGCTGCGTGGTAGATGGGGGAAGGGGTAAATTTTTTCCAAAAAGTTTTTTCATTTCTTTAATTAACTTTCTTTTTTTTTCAGCTCCGCTGAGCTGTCTACACTTTGCAACATCTCTTGAGAAGTGCAAGTGTAAGGCTATTTAAGCAGCCAGCGGACCGCAGTGGAAACTATATTTAAATGAGAAAAGCGACTCTTTTCTCATTTAAATATTCCTCCACAGGTGCAGCCCGGTCGGATGCGGACACAGTCGGATGCTGGGCATACGCAGTGGGCATTTTGGCTACCCTTCCGTCTGAAAAATTGACGGAAGCGCAGCTCTGAATCAGGTCCCCAATGTGCCTCCATAACACCCTACGCCCTAGCCTGCAGCCTAGTCAGCCTATTGGATAATCAGTCCTGCTTAGAACTTTCCTGCAGATAACTTATTCAGTATCTCCTTATTAACCCATTATTGTAGTAAGTTATGTGCTGCTACAAATAGACTCAATTTTTCTAAATCTTACTCTTACATTTTAGAAAACAGTTGCTGGAATTTGCACCAATCTCAAGAGCATTGATGAGGTCATAAAATGATGTTGTACTTCTTAATCAGTTTTTTAATTAATCCAGAAGTTGTTATGTGGGATTGACATTCAGATTAAGTTTAGGCCTTTTAAATTATATCTGTAAGCCACTGTTTGATTGAAGGGCATACTTCCAAAGTTTATATAAAAAAAATTGTTATAGAAGAGTATTAATAATAATAACTTTAGTTTATTAGTAGTCCATTCTCTACTGTAGTGGAATATAGAATAAATAAAATATAGAACAAAAATTCTTGAATGCAGCATAGTGAAAAAGAGACATGAATGGCTTTTTCTAGTGTTTTCTCATAAAACCTTATGTATAGCCATGCAGTGACTGAAAGGGATGACCTTCCCTTATACTAGACAGACACAAGTGGGGAGATGTCTGACACCTGTGTAGATTTTCCAGGAAGAAATAAGGTTTTCAAGGCTCCTCCTTTTGGTAACTATGAATTACTGGATGGTGTTAACTCCCTGCTTGCCTGTGATTTGCATCATATTGTGGAGAGTTTCATGGATCAACTGAAATACTAGAGTGGTTTTCTCTCCAATTCACCACAGACTTCTTTCCCTTCAACCCTCTTAAGGCTTCCAGGAAAATCCCTCCCCTGCTAGAAATATAAACTCCAAATAAATCTGTCTGTGCAAAAATATTTTCAGTTTGTACTTGAGATGATGGGATTAAAATAATATGTTTAACCCTTGTGTTGCTTTACTGAATGTATTTTTTCTCCTTTTTATTTAAAGAAGTGTGTGTGCGTTCGTGTGTGTGTGCATGTGTTTGAATGTGTGTGTGTGTTTGTGTTTACAGAACCTCCTATTTAATATACTATTGAATTGCACAGGATAAATGTTTTTTAGTGTCTTTTTATCATGGCTAAAAATAATTATTTAAGAAGGTAATAAAAGTTGAATATTCATTAATAAAATAATAGAGTCTTGGCACACCTGCATGTTAAAAAAAATGTTTCTGCTAAATTTATTTTGCAGATCCTAATATCTGATATTCCAATATTTTCTGAACATTCAGATCATAGAAGATGTTCTATTATGAGCACGCACATGCATCTGTTCTACCACATCAATAGGCATTGCAACCCATCCTAACTTAGGAGGAGCCTTCAACACTTTCCAACAGGGGCTGGGTAGCAATCGCAAATGGATGTCCCTTGATATTACAATGTACAGTATTGGCGTGGCTTTTTTATGCCCAACCAGCTTTTTATGCTCAGAGGTTTCGGAAAAGTAAAGGTACACTATATAAACAAAAGTATTCGGATGCCTCACCATTACACCAACAGAGACTATAATGACAATGGCCCAGATCCTGATCCACGCACGCCTTACGTGCGTGCGCGGGTCAGTATGTACGATAGCATAGCGGGGAGTGCACGCCACCTGCACTTCCCTTCAAGGTAGTAAAATCTGGACACTTATGCGTTCAGATTCCTACGTTAAAATTTACGACTAGGTCTGCAGCCTTAAAGCCGCAGACGTAGTCGTAACAGGGCTTCCCCCGCCCCGAACCCTAATTTACATGTCTATCTAGGGCCGCTACGGCGGAGATATGATGCCTGTAGATTTGGGTACAGCCCTTTTTCCATAGCCACAGGTGCACGTAACATAGGGGTAGATCCAGAACTACGTCCGTCTTCCATAGACGGATGTAATTCAATAAACGATAGCTACTGCGCATGCGTAGTGGCTATTGTACGTAATCTGCGTATCGTTTCGATACGGTCTTTTAGACCGCATATACGCAATCTAAGTATCGAAACGATACGCATGTACAATAGCTACTAAACATGCGTTGAATTACGTCCGTCTATGGAAGACGGACGTAGTTCTGGATCCGGCCCATAGTTACATACGCCAGCCAGTATGCTAACATAGTAAGGTTGTGCACATGCGCACAACCTACAGGACAGTGGAATTACACAATCGGCGTTCGTAATTCCCCTGTAGTATGGAGCTGAGGATCTACCCCAATGTATTCAAATACATATACATTAATATGGAGTTATTCCCCCTTTTGCACTTCTTAGAATGCTTTCCACAATGTTTTGGAATGTTTATGTGAGAATTTGTGCCCATTCTTTCTGTAGAGCATTTATGAGGTCAGATACTGATGTTGAATGAGAAAACCTGGCTCGCAATCTCAGTTCCATTTCATACCAATGCTCTATGGGGTTGAGGTTATGGCTCTGTGCGAGCCAGTTAAGATCTTCCACACTGAACTCATTAAACCATGTCAAAGTCCTTGCTTTGTGCACTGCGGCACAGTCATGTCGGAATAAAAAAGGGCCCCACACTGTTGCCACAAAGTTGGAAGCATAGCATTGTCCACAATGCTGAAGCATTAAGATTGCCTTTCACTGGAGATACGGGGGATGCAGAAGCATTAAGATTGTCCTTCACTGGAGATAAGCAGCCTAGCCCAACCCTGAAAAACAGCACCATACCATTACCCCTTCTCCACCAAACTTTACAGTTGGCATAACTCAGTCAGGTAATGTTCTCCCAGAATCCTCCAATCCCAGGCTTGTCCATCTGACTGTCAAATAGAGAAGCGTGATTCACTGCTGCACAGTCCAGTGTCCAGTAGCGCAGCCAGAAGAGGAGGGGGGGTCTGGTTGCCCAGAAACTCCCCCACATTGAACTTTTAAAAAAAATGGAAAAATGCACAAATAAATAGAAATTTTAAAAAAAGGGTGTGACAAAATAGGTGCATGGTTTTGCGTCCATGTGGGGCAGACTGACACAAAGGAAGGTGGGGCATGGTAAAGCAGGGTCACAACGAATTCAACGGTGCTTATGCACTGACACAAGCTCTAGTCCATTGGGTAATGTGCTCTCTAATTGTATACTGCAATTGCTATTAGATGTGTACCTTCAAAATAAAACTACTATTGTAATGTGTGAAAGAAGTAATTCATAAATCACCTAAATAGATATCAAAAACAGGATTTGTTATAGGCAATAACCAATGCAATTTGCTTAAGGTAGAAATGTTATTATTTTAAAATCTACAGTATAAACTCACTGTTTTTACAGAGAACGTTCATGTCTTATACTGTAACAAAAAAATGAAGTAATTTAAAGGGGACTTAAAGTTTTTGCACACCATAATGGCTGCCGAAACACTTGTGTGTAGCTCAGAGCTCATGGTTTTGTGGATCATTAAAAAAAATTGGTGGGGTATTGTGTCTGCGCTTAGGATCACTATACCTTCCCTCTGGTTCCCCAAAGTCCTCTTCAAGTGTCCAGAAACAAGTCCTTAATGTTCGAAGATGATCCTTGATGTTCTTCTGACTTTGACCCTTGGTTTTTCTTCTTCTTTCTATTTCAGATGCTCCAGTCCGCTTGGAAAAATAGAGAAAACAAAAACTTGGTGTGATAACGTTTCCAATCAGGTGGGTACCACTTCACAAAAAAATGCCTACTCACATTAATTCTATCTTGTTTTCTTTCCTTATTTTAGACCGTGCTCTCTCTTTCTTTGTAGATGATATATCTGGACTACTGTACTACTTACACTATTTCTCTCTTGGATCAAATGCCTGTAATGTTTACACCTCATTACAGAACTCCACCTGTATCCGCCCGTGGACCGTATTGTCCTTATTTTACCTCTCCTCTGACTTTCTTAAAGACACAACAGCACACCACTCCTTGCGTAGAAACAACCAACACACCCACCCTTAACCGAAAAGGGGTACTCACATTTACCCCCCTTGAGGTTTTGCAGGGTATATGTGTCTGTGGACTGGATTCCTGGTATTGTTATGTTGTGGTCCCGGTCTGTTTCCTATTCAGGAGGAGTTCCTTGGAAGTTCCTTAGGAATAAAACACACACCTCTCCTTGTGCGATATCGGCAGCAACAAATAATAAGGTAAGTAAAATGCTACTCACAGTGAGCCCCTCTTGGGGTTATGCCTCTTATACAATTTCTTTGTTTCACCTCCCGAATGAAATGCAGAGATTTCCCAGAAAAAAACTTTTATTTAAAACAACAACAACCTTCTGAACATACGTTTAGCATGTGGGATCCTGTTTTCTTCCCCCTCTATAGATAAAGGAACTTCCCCTACCCCTACAAAAATCCCCCAGGTCCCGCTGTCCTCAAAGCTGTTAGTGGACTCCTCAATCTACCGGTCTTGATCCCAAAAAAGGGCCCTTATGGGAAAAACACTTTCGGAGCGGGAGAGGGAGCAGATTATCTGGGAGAAGAATGGCAGGTGATTCCTAATCTGGGTGTGCACCGACTAGTTTCAAGCACGTTTGTGCTCTTTCTCAAGGTATAACTGTTCTACTGGGTTAGCCATCAACCCTTAGATGGGAGTCTATTCCACTTATCAATCAATCACTTATAAATGTAATTTTTGCCCCGTGTGGCATGACAATGGGAGCAGGACAGGGACAGAGCTTGGGCATTATGGGGGAGGAGCTTATTTGTCCTATTTTCAGGCTCCAAACTGTTGGAGCCTGAAAATACCCCAGATGTATTACACACATTGGAAACACCCTTTCAAGATCC
The DNA here is from genome assembly GCA_011038615.1 of Limnodynastes dumerilii. Taxonomy (NCBI): domain Eukaryota; kingdom Metazoa; phylum Chordata; class Amphibia; order Anura; family Limnodynastidae; genus Limnodynastes; species Limnodynastes dumerilii. The sequence continues at coordinate 197,244 of WWET01000976.1, forward strand.
TTTATTTGCCACTTTTGTCGGTGTTCTTTACACCACTCCATTCAGATTTGGTGATGTGAGGCTTGCATGCAGCTGATCAGCCATGGAAACCCATTTCATTAAGCTCCTGCCACACAGTTTTTGTGCTCACATTAATTCCATTGGAAGTTTGGAACTCTTCAGCTATGGAATCAACAGAGCGCCTTAGCAGTCATTCACTCTGTGATTTTACGTGATCTTCCGCTTCATGGCTGAGTTACTGTTGCTCCTAAATGCTTCCTCTTTCCAATAATCACTTACACTTATCACTTTTCCACATCACTTACAGTTGACCAAGGAATATCCAGTAGGGATGAGCTCTTTAGAACAACCCATTTTGTATCACAAATGTTTGCAAATGCAGACTGCATGGCTATGTGCTTCATTTTATACATCTTTGGCAATGGGTCTGATTGAAACACCATCAATACTTAACAGGTATGGCCAAATACTTTTGTACATATAGCGTAGGTCCTGGCTTTGGAACTCCACAATATTCATGAATTTTTGTGATTGGATAAAAAAAAACCACACCCATTGTTTGGTTTCTTGTATATTACAGGTTCATGCATTGGTATTATATACAAAGCTATACTATATATAGTTATATACTATAACTATACATGCATTGGTATTGCATTGGGATCTGATGGCATTAAATCGAACCATAGAATCCTGTCCATAGACACTCCAAAAGAAGATTAGTACAGATTATCTAAGTACTAAGTGTTTTATCTTTTGGAGAAATGTTGTTTTTCAACTTTACAGCTTATGAATGTGAAAGAATACAACATTTTTTATTAGAACCTGGATTTTTATTCTGTCTGATGAATACACTACACTACATGTAGTATTCTTACATCAGAACTTGTTCAAATAGTGTTATATTTTTTAATTAGTCAAGTGCTGTGGGCAGCCAGGCTAGTAAGAAGAATTTACTCTGTAGGAAAAATGTTGACAGCAAATACATTAATAAATAGTACATGCAATTCCCAGAATTTGTTATGATTGCAACTCACTGCTGCAACCACTAGTGTTCAGAGGTAAGCTCCATGGAGAGGGAGAAGTGGAAAAATTGAATGTTCCTCCTGGGTGTTTCAGGCATGAATATAAACATAAGTACACACAGAACATTTACACCAGCACAGGAAGCTTCTGACCACTGACATTCCACAACCTATACAGGGCCATGGCAGTAGAATTTTACTTTCCACACACAATGCTAAAGGTATAGGAATGCTGCTTAATCACTGTACTGCATGTTGGGTCAAAATAATAATAATTTAATTCAATTTAATACTAATATCACTCTGATCTACATTTGTAGTACATTCACATTATCAATAAAAAAACAGCATAACTCCTATTTCCATTTTACATAGCAGTTAACTGAAAAACAGGTACTGAAAAATGTTTGAGAAGTGGGTAATGTGGAAATCAATTGGATGGGACAGGGTGTCAGAAGACATAAATCCCTCCTATTTTCATGCTACCATCACTAAGTTTTTTGCCAACTATAAGGTCTCCCAAGCACAGCCAGCGCTGGGTTAGTCAGCTCCAGGAGCTTGATTATTTGCTCTTCAAAGAATTTGCTCTATTGAATCCAAAACCAATGAGTAGCCAGCATTAAGAGTCTGACCCTTTAATTTAATAACAATTTGTTGCATCATAGTACTTTTTAAAGAGACTGGACCCAATTCAGAGGCGCACACAAATTATTCTATATCGTGCAGGCTGCAGATGCGTTAGAAAAAGTGGGACGGGCTGGAGGCTGCAAGCACCTCTGTCAGATTGTAAATGTCATTAAATAATTGCAAACAATGGGATAGATCCAGAACTACGTCCGTCTTCCATTCCGGACGTAATTTAATGAACAATAGCTACTGCACATGCGTAGTAGCTATTGTACATAATCTGCGTATCGTTTCGATACGTAGAGTGCGTATATGCGGTTTAAAAGTCAAAATAATTACAAATGCCAGAATAAATGTATATAAACAAATGGGGGGGGTGCAGCCCGTTCAGTATCTGTATACTATATAGCAAAACATAAAGTACAGAGATCAAGAGAAAAGAGATACTTCTAATGGCGCACACACATTATAGTATTAGCACAAGTATAGAATTGATCCTTTATCCAAACAAGGAAAGCAAGGTTACATATCACCACTGCCATCAAATAACCATTGAAAATAAACATAAATGATTGAATCATTGGAGATAGCACAAACAATTGTAATTGCAGAATTAGAATCTGGCATGAGTGGGTGTATGATTTCATATAAAACATAACATTTAATATAATTAGATAAAAAAAATATTGCATTACAAATAAACAGCGAAATATAAAAACAGATTCAATTTATACTCCAAAAAATATATTGTATAATACGTTGACCCATATCACATTGAAGGTGCCATGTAATTCCATGGGAACATGATTGTATGACAAGGAATAAGGCTGTTATATCAATTGAGTGGGGAGTGAATAGATAGGTATCATATATATATGGTTAATATGTAGCTCCCTATCTATAGAGATAAATCCTATCCCGGTGCCTGCCGCCTCATGGCGGAACTTCGCCCCCACAGGAGGGGTGCCGATCTATTGATCGGGCGTCCGTAGCAGCGCCGTAGTAACGCTGGAAGGGGCGTCCCATAGCATTACTACGTTCAGGTGAGTGTAGGTGGGTGGGGGAGTTAGTTTAATGAGGGAGGGGTTAGCGGGCATACGCTCCTGTGTGAGCGTATTTTCCCTTGCTTAGGCCGGCTGAAGTTAGGGTAGCCTTCAGCCGGCGTAAGCGAGGGAAAATACGCTCGCACAGGGGGAGTGTCGGGAAGAGTGCACGCCGATAAGCTGTGCTTTACTAGGTCTGGATCAGGCCATATGTAACTGCCTCAGATGCTCATACAGGAACTTCCTGTATGAACATGGAGGAGGAAGAGAGTGCAGCGTGCAGGAAGACACAAAAACCATGATGGGGGGCTGGAGACACATGATGGGGATACTGGGGGAGACTGGAGACACATGATGGG
>WWET01000976.1:244547-259608 GCA_011038615.1 Limnodynastes dumerilii
AGCCCCATACACACTACAGTTTTTTTTAAACGATAATCGTTCAAAACACTCCTTTCACCGGTGTTTTGAACGATTATCGTTTAAAAAAACTGTAGTGTGTATGGGGCTTATATCTCTGACTGCATTTGTTTTCCGCGCAAGTGTGTACGCTGCAACGATCATGCCTGATGGTTGTAAAGTACACAAAATCGTTTGATCGCATCTTTTGAAAAGTTTAATATAAACGATCAAGCCATTCAGTACTGAAGGCTCAACAGAAAATCGTTTGTAGTGTGTATGCAATGTGGTCCATCGTTTAAAAAACTGTAGTGTGTATGGAGCTAAAGTTCATATCCTTGCCTCATTTTTCTAAATAGGTCTCTGAGTTCTATTACTATGACCAAAAACAGAGAGTACACCTAGGAATTATAACAAAAGAGATCTATATTTCAGCATCATTTAACTGCACAATTGTTTAAATAAGCAGAGAGCTTCAATCATAGGTGTTTCTGATTAGCAGGGCTGGCAGCGTATATAAGAAACATAAAGAAAGCCTGCTGTGGTGTCCATGGTGGAGAGTCTTGCCATGAGAGACCAGCTTTCATTCTCAGCATGTGACTGATGATTTCTTTTCTCTTGGTGGCATCAGTCTCAATCTCTCTACATTATTCTCAATGTAACCAATTTATAGTTGGTGGAAGACTTCAGTATCTTCAGACCACACAGGCTGCCAATGCCATCCAACTATAAAACCTGTTTATAGCTCTCTCATAAGGGATTTACCTGATTCAGAATGTAAAAATGTAATAATAAAATAAATTTATCCAAAGGAAGTTTATGCTAATGTAAACTTATTAGTAACTTTATGTTACTACTTTATTATTACTACTTTAAATAGTAGAGAATTTAAGAACATAAACAAGAAGTAAAAAACACACAAACAAAACAACTACATAAACAGTGGTTGTCTGCATATGGACTGAATACAACCTTTTTTTCAGAGATCCCAGAGGGAAGCCATAGATGCCTGAAGGAGGGCGGAGCTTAATGATGCAACTTATGGAAATCAGATAAGAAGCCCAATCCCCTGACTATCATTTCCCCTTTTTCTTAGCTTTACTAGGTGTGGGGATGGGGTTTGAAGATGCTAACTGCGTCATCAAGTCCCATCCTGCCCCTAGTAACACTTGGCATACCAGTGTTGCCAGGTAGGGGGGCAGTACTTGAGGCCGTGGTCTCTGCAGGAGATTTGCAGGCTCTCCTGGGATACCAGGAGAACCACACAAATTTTGGGAGTCTCCTGGATATTCAAGGAGAGTCGGCAACCCTACTTTATTATGTGCACTAGATCCTTGTAGATTTGCAGTGTGCACAGTATTCATGCACCATGTTAGAGTCTGAAGGCAGCGATGGATCAAGACCCGAATGGAATAACACCTTTGATTGCACCTCTTGACTTGATGTGTTGGGCAGGGTTGGTGCAATGCAGTCCTCGGGCGGATGCAGTGCAAGCCAGCACCAGGCTGGAGAGTCTCCCCTCTATGGTGACAGGCAGGCTCTAAAGGGAGGTTCCTGTAAGAGCTGCCGGGGCAATTACATAATACGGCTGATTGAAAAAATCCTTACAGCTGCTCTATGTAACTGCCACAGCAGATAAGACAGGAACTTATACAGGAAGAAGACAGAGAGAGTGCCGTGGAGGAGGAAGAGGGACACACAAAGGTAAGTAAAGTAAAAGGTGAGAGGCTGCAAAGACACATGATGGGAATACTGGGGGGTTGGAGAGACATGAGGGGGATACTAGGACTGCTGGAGACATGATGGGGATACTGGGGGGGGGTTAGAGATACATGATTGGGATACTGGGGGGCTAGAGAGACATGATGGGGATACTGGGGAGGCTTAAAAGACATAATGGGTATACTTTGATGCTGGAGACACATGATGGGGATACTGGGGTGCTGGAGGGACATGATGAGGATACTGGGGGGCTGGAGAGACATGATGAGGATACTGGGGACTGGAGAGACATGATGGGAATACTGGGAGCTTGAGAGACATGATGGGAATAGTGGGGGGCTGGAGACACATGACGGAGAATATTGAGAAACTGGAGACACATAAGGGGGAATATTGGAAGACTGGATACACACAGAAGGCGGAGAGATTGGATGGATATACAGTATATACTGTACACACACACACAAACTGGATAACAGAAAGAGCTTACAAGGCTGTGCCTCTTTTGTAGTGTGGTTACAAATGTTTTCTGTTTTTGTGACACAAGGAGGCCTCTTTTAACTGCATTGTTGTTACAAGAATGTTGAATTTATTGTGCAGTGGTCAGAAGGATGCAGTCTGTATTGTATGGCAGTCTGTTTGGTATAGCGGTCACTAGGAGTGTGTATTGTATAGTAGTGACTATAATTTGCTTTCTTTTATTGTGGTTACAAGATTGTGTTTTATGATGCTTACATGGATACTATAATGTTAAATTGTTAAACAGGTGGGAGCATATTTAAAGTTTTTAGGAGGCCACGAAACACCCTAGCACCTGCCCTGGTTTTGGGGCTATGTTTCTGTAGTTGCAGTAGGTCTATTAGCAGTAATCTCACAACATCAATAAAACACTGAGCTCACATGTTTAAGGCCTTCCATGTCTGCAACTGTTACTAAAGTAATGCATCACACCAGGGACGTCTCATAAATTTTATTTTTATTTAAAACATTTTTTTTGCCTTGTGAAAGCTGTTTGCGAAACGCGCGTAGGCGTTCGCTCCACACCTCTTACCTTTAATATATTTAGACCTGTACCACTAGCTCAATTGTTTTGGACTCTGTCCCTGTCTGCCACCTTTGCTGTTGTTAATAGCGGGTGCCGTTTTTTTTGCCCAGCCACTAACCTTTAGTGCATCAGTATAACATTGAATATAAGTCTGTCACCTTTGCTGTAGTTAATAGCAGGTGCCTAGCTTTTAGTTATTTTCTAATAATTACTGTTTCTTTATTGCTGGATCTTTTTTTAAGAATTTGCACTAATAGCATTAGTTTCTATCTTAAGCTGGGTAATAATTAATATTAGGATATATTCTTTTTGAGCAATTTTTAGCCTCTATGCCATCATAACTGGCTAATATGACTTATTATATTGAAGTGAATTCTGGCCTCACAATTATATAGCATTTTGGAGCCCAGGAATCAATCAGTAGTTATATAATCAGTACAACTCCTCGAGACAGGGCTGTAGCCAATATTTAATAACATATATTTATATATAGTGGTAAAACAGGTTCAGTAAGGGTTAATTATAGAGGGTGGAGTTGTTTGTTAAATTTTAATCACTTTTCTTCTCATTCACCCCATTCTTTGTTTTATATATTTCGCAAGGTTCCATCAATTTTTGAATATATACCAATAAAATTATATTTTTTATGGATTCAATCAGGGATTTTGGTTAGCTCATAAGAGTGCGCTATAGTGATTTTTTCTTTTTTCTTTTGTCTAAAATAACCAAACTTGCCACTTAAAAATAAGAGTGAACGTCATTGTGGCATCCAGAGCGTCTGGGGTAGTGAATTAGGTAATGGACGCCTAAAGCATTGATGCTTAGAACTGAGAGTGGCTTAGCCATTACATTTTGAGTTCATGCTATGGTACCTATATAATGATGTGATTTGACCAGGCAAGAGACATGTATAAATAACAAATCCCATGTGTCTATACAGGATATCAGTGGGTCTTTATAAAGTACATTTTCTTAGTATCTATCCCAAGTATTATTATACTGATCAGTGCCTCTGGTGTTTTTTCTTTACATATTATTTCTGCCCCCGTCACATCATGTCCACAGTCTTTCTGTTCTGAAGTCCCTCAGGGTGTAAGAATCGAATATTCCTGTGACATAAGGATTACCCCATCTCCCAAGATTATCAGCTCTGTGTTCTGCTTAGAAGAGAAAAAAAACAATAAGATACAGTGCAGGTCAGATAAACTCCAGTACAGACAACAACATAGTCAGCTTTGGAATATTAAGACATGGGGGCGACTAGTTCCAGCCTAATGATTTTATAACATGTCCCAGAGTGGTATTTTCAATGAATTCACCAATAGTTACTGGACCGGATCCAGACTTAGTAGCAGATTTTGTATGTTAACCTCCGCAATGGAGGCTAATGTACGGAATTTAGTATCCTAAGCTCTCCTATGTGCGGAGGAGATTTAAAAGTGCGAAAGGCATCCTTAAGTATTCTGCTTGCAATACTGAATAGAACGTAAGGGCTTAGCCAGTACTGTACAATTTATATATCAATGCCCACACACCATGCATACGTCATACACATGGTGCGTGGGCCTGATTATTATTAATTTTGCTCACGTTTTGCTGAGGCATTTTTATATATATTTAAAATTTTGTGGGATTTGATTTATTTGCGTTAAAAATAAAAATGATTCATTATTATGTTTAAAACCTTTATTGAAATAAACAACACATGCCTGAAGACAATTTAAATGAATTATAAAATAAATATATTTGGAAACATGCAAACTATTGCATTACACCTCACTGCCAATACAGTGTTAAATCTCCCTGTGAAAACACAGATTTACACATAGAATCATAGAGGCAGATAAGAACCACTTGGTACATCTAGTCTGCCCTTTCCACCCACCACCCTTCCTGTGAAGCAACCCTTCCTTAGACTCCCCCCCCCCCAAAACCAACCACCCTTCAGACAATATACAAAGAACACTTGTCAATCACAATAGTCGCCACCCCACTGAAGCCACACTAGCATACAATTGAGTTAATTTTGTTAGAAAGCGATGGTATATTTTTGGAAACCCAGACAGACAAGGGGAGAACATGATCCAAATTCTACACAGATAAGGTTTTGTCCAGGAATCAAACTTACAACCTCAGTGCTGTGAGGCGCAAATGCTACTTACTGAGCCACCATTCTTCCCTAACATGTTACCATGTTACACTATAGTGCTTTGTCTTATTGGTTGCTTATAAACCTGATTAGCAGTGTATTACTGCACATTTTGCTCCAGAATTTTTTTTTATAAAAATTTGAATATATATGACTATATAAAAAAGTGTGTAAGCAAAATGTGCAGCAATAAGCTACTATTTAGTCATTAAAAAAAATAAGTAAATAAGAAAAATTGATGAGCGCTATAGAAGACTAATGAGTATGCTGAGAGAAAACTATAAAATGATAATACTAAAAGAAAGATAGTATGCAATGGCTTCTGTTGGTTGAAAATTCAAATACATTTATTGTACATATGTTAGGTAAAAAATCTATAAAAATAGATAACCGGTAAGCAAAATATAAAATACACAATGGCAACCCCACTAAATGGATGGCTCCTTAATAATAAGTTGAGGTCAAACTTGTGTAGTAGATGGTGAAAATGGCAGAATACACAATGTAGCGATACAAATTGCAAGGTAGCTGTTGATGGTAATAAGGAGGCAGTCTCCGGGACTTATAGTCACAAACAGTTGGTATGATAATAGTGTCCCAGGGAGCGCTATGCGCTCTGTTTCTGACAGGCAAATACCTCCATAGAATGTGTCCTCTTTAAAATCCTTGATGTGCAATAACATGATACTTGCGTTCCGGTGCAGCTGAGCACCTGCAGGAAGATAGCAGAGCCGCAAGGCTACTCGGGATCTCCACAGTTCTGTCTCGGGTACACCGCGAGCTCGATATCACCAATGCCAGGAACTACAGACAAGTGTTCAGACCTCAAAGGAGTAGTAGTAGTGTTGGAGCAAGTTAGTGGGGATAGTCTCCTTAACGCGTTTCATCGCCTGCATGCGATTTCATCAGACGGATGAGAAAGAAAAAAATAAGTATTGAGTTTAGTGTACAGTCTGTTTTAAAACATGTTTATTCTTTAATTGTTATTGCTGGGACATTTTCTTTCTTTGTTTTTGTGCAGATTACCCCCCGCCTTTCCTGCACCTGTCCATATTAACCTATAAATTGATTTGAGCAACCGCCATTTTGTTTAAAAATGTAAATATATAGTAAATATATATTAATTAGTGTTATAGGGCCGTATTCAGAGCTCCGGCCGCAATGCAATTAAGGACGGAGTTCTGAGAAAAGTGCTACTGCGCATGCGCAGTAGTTTTGGAACGTAATCTACGTTACTTCTTGCAACGTAGATTGCGTACACGCGGTCTAAAAGAAATCTGTTAGCCAGGAGCCACGCTCTGGGAAAGGAGACAGGCGGCATTTTGTAGTACTTGTAGGTCTCCTTTCTGTTCCGGCCACCTTCAGTTCCTCTATTCGCCGCTATGAATTTAGTACTTGCATGTCTCCTTTCTTGTCCTGCGGGTGGACCTGAAAGGAGACATACAAGTACTAAATTCATAGCGGTAAATAGCGGAACTGCAGTTCATCTGTCTCCTTTCTGGTCCTTGTTTTTTTTTAAAAGTCCTGTGCATTAAGTTCAAAAAGTCCCCCTTTTTGCAGCCTAAAATCAGCTTTTCTTTGGCTGATTGACAGTTGCATACCAGGGCAGTCCTGGGAAATTCATGGCACATGCGAAAGTGTCAGACCCAGAATTTAGCGGGTTATAGGTAATATAGGTTATAGGTATAACACAGCTTTTTTTTTTTACACGACAATTTGCCCAGCAAAACACAGGTTCTAAATCCCATGTTTTTCAAGGATGGTGATGTGAAAGCAGCATAAAGCTGAAATATGCCATACACAGACGTAAGTAATGGCAGAGCCATTCTCTTAAATGGCTTCCAGAGCTGACAGCACTGGTTTTGAACTTCAATCTGTGATAATCAGTTTACTAAGATGTAAACGTTTATTTATTTATTTTATTTAAAACTAGTTGATAATCATATGTATGCATAAGCACAAATGTCCACATGCAGCCTGATAGAAGCAGGTGAGTGGTTACAAGGAGAGCTAAAGCCTGAATATGATGACTTTTTTGTGTTTTATGCACGGGCAGCTGTTCACAGAACTGATCTATAGCTAGCTTGAACTGAATCTGTATTGATTTCTACCCAAGCTTTGCAGAGAAAGAAACCCACCCCCTCTCTATCTGCTCTTAGAATCCAGCATTGCCTCAGCCTTAACTGTGATCAAGCAAACAGAACTCCCCAACCACCTCTTGGAAAATGTTATTACAAAGGCAAGTAAGGATGTGCAGTACATCAAAATACGGGTAGTGGGCAGGGTGATGGCAATTTATAGACCTATCTAGTTGACTCATTAAAAACCTAATGAATTCCTGTGCTTTGGGATTTAGGCAGAATCTGTAGATGAATGTCAGATATTTTAACCTTTTTGATGGTCAGCAGCAACAGCAACCCAGGTAGCTACATTATTTGTGTATTTATATTTACATTCAAACGTAGCCTTTAACGTGTAGAGGACCAGTATGAAGCTAAAGTTGTAGAAAAAGAGAAGCTCATATAATTTATCAAAGGAAATAGTAATGCTATGTGCACTAAAGCAATCTTAACACAGTAAAGCAGCGATGATGTCTGTAGGAAGAAAATGTTGTGACAGCGCCTGGAGGATTTTCAGTGATGACAGGTAAGTTAATCCTCCCCTAACCCTAACTCCAGGGGCAGATTGGGAACTTCAAGTTGCCCTGGAAATTTTTTTTGCAAGAGGCCATGTGTGGGCAGGATCAACTATTGGTAGGGTCAAAAAAATGTGTATTTCACATTCAAATAAAGAGATCTATAGTGACCTCTATGCAACAGGTAGTCACTGCCACCCCAGTGACCACCACCCGAAACATACAGTATCCTAGTGACCACCACCCAATACATACAGAATCCTAGTGACCACCACTCAATACATACAACATCTTAGTGACCACCACCCAATACATACAGAATCCTAGTGACCACCACTCAATACATACAACATCTTAGTGACCACCACCCAATACATACAGAATCCTAGTGACCACCACTCAATACATACAACATCTTAGTGACCACCACCCAATACATACAGAATCCTAGTGACCACCACTCAATACATACAACATCTTAGTGACCACCACCCAATACATACAGAATCCTAGTGACCACCACTCAATACATACAACATCTTAGTGACCACCACCCAATACATACAGAATCCTAGTGACATCCCCCCCCCCTTCTATCAGCCTAATCTTAACCCTCCTTGTCCTCTCCATCTCTCCATGTACAGCTACTCGGTGTTGTCACTAGGGTTGGTGTCATCCGGTGCAGAAACTCATGTTGTCACCCCCCCCTTATGGACCTCCTTCCACACAACAACATAGCAATGTTTTTTGTGCTGTCACTCATTAAAGATAATTCCAATTATTCAATGTAATGACAGCAGCAATGACATAAAATATCAAAATAATAATTACAACTTTAAATTTTAATATCATATGCACATTTACAGAGTTTAAAGTGGTTAAAGTGAAAAAATATCCCCCAGCCATCATTGCAGCCCCCTTGTATTTCCCAGCAATCATTGCAGTCCCTGTGAAAAAATATCTCCCAGCCATCACTTAGCCCCTTTTATGTTTACAACCATTAGTGCAGCCCCTTGTATGCACATCCACCATTGAAGACCCCCCTTGTATGTCCCAGCTATCATTGTAGTTCTCTTTTGTATTTCTCAGCCATCATTGTAGCCCCCCTTAATATGTCTCAGCTATCATTGTAATCCCCAAATGTATGTCTCAGATATCATTGCAGTCCCCCCTTGTATGTTTAAGCCATCACTGTAGCCACCACTTGTATTCCCCAGCCATTAGTGGAGCCCCCCACTTGAATGTCACAGCCATCATTGTAGCCCTTACTTGTATACCCCAGCCATCATTGTAGCCCCCACTTGAATGCCACAGCCATCATTATAGCCCCGACTTGAATGCCACATCCATCATTGTAGCCCTTACTTGTATACCCCAGCCGTCATTGTAACCCCCACTTATATGCCCCAGCCATCATTATAGCCCTAATTTTATGCCCCAGCCATCATTGTAGCACCCACTTGTATGCCACAGCCATCATTATATCCCCCACTTGTATGCCCCAACCATCATTGTAACCCCCACTTGTATGTCCCAGTCGTCATTGTAGCCCCAACTTGTATGCCCCAGCCATTATTGTAGCACCCACTTATATGCCTCAGCCCGAACTTGTCTATTCCAGTGATTATTGCAGCCCCCTTATATGTTTTCTGTCCTCTGATGCTGTCAGTGACTGACTGGGTCAGTAGCCAACCAGTCGCTGCCTCTTTTGACAAAATACCCATTCCCAATAGGAAATTTTCTGCATTAGAACTATTTCTGGCATTGATACAGCCGCGATACAGCAGTCGGCTATATAAGTGTAGGAAATAAGCTGTAGAGACTGCATCCCATATATACTTAATTATTCAAACGATATTGTAATAATATGTAACACAAGTAATAAACCATTATAGCGAATATTGTACCAACAAAGCAATTAAATCATAGTTTTTCAGAGCCTACAAAATCTTTTTTTCATGAAAATGGAAGAACTGGAAAGCAACATTCCTCACCAGGTGTAATGGGGTTTATTCACATCCCACTGTAGATGATGAACTGACATACCATCATATAGATGGTATTCACCACACTTACCAATTCCCAATCTGTGTTGATCTGAATATCCCTAAAAATAGGACACATAAGGTAAAAGTTTTTCAGATATTATTTAGTTGTGATTAATATAATTTGATTTACTTATATCTTTCCTAGCAGCAAACATAATACTAATAATACTCCTTTCCTGCTAGCATATGGTAGCAGAATGAACTAAAGTTACCAAATGTTGCAAACAGTAGCTAGACTATAACCTATAACCTCTACTTAGATATTCACACTTGACAATCTGCATTTGTGATACCATTGAAAAATATTAGGATGATACCTGAACGATTACCACAGTACACTCTGAAAAGGTTCATACAATTTATCTTACCAACTGCAGGTACAGGAAAAAATGTGACTCTGGGTACAAAAAAAACGTGCACGCTTGAAACCGCAAATGATTCCATAACAAGATTCATGGCATCACATGTGCAGCAGGGCCAATATGATTTGATGGTATAATACGATTTTGACCTGCGATTTTTACCTGTGCACAATGTACGATCATCACATGCAGTGAGCAAGTTGTATACTTTCCCATTAATTTCATTGTTTAACCTGCAGTAAACAGATGAAAGCTTGTAGATCTAATTTGTTAAACAGCCATAGCTCACAGTGCTCCTACTGATCTCAGTCATACTTTACCATCATTGTTCATTTCAAGGTGCCATCAGTAGGTATAATATATTATACATAAAACAAAGGATGTACAAAACTGTGCAAATAAACCAGGTGCAGGGATCACTATGAATTGCAGGGGCAAATTTTAACTGTGCAGAAGTAGAGTTGAGAGATGTAATTTCCAAGTTATAAATTACAGATGAAAATAAAACTGTTTGGAATTAATTTTGTGTGAGATTTGCTTGCCATTTATATATTTACACGGCTTCCAACATTCTGAAACATTATTTATGAATAAGATAAGCCAATTCTGCATCTGCTGTTCCTTAAGCCCCACCTCTTCTGCAGTTTGAAATTGGGACATCTGGAAAGGGATAAGGTTTGCCAGTATGATTGCCTGTTTTGCGACAGACCATCCTTCGGCAGTTAAACAGCTGGCAATTATCAGATAGATTCATACCTCCCAATGGTCCCGATTTCAGCGGGACAGTCCGGCTTTTGGGAGACTGTTCTGCTGTTCTGCCCACTTGACACATTGGGCCTGATCCAGAACAACGCACGCTTGCGAGCTAACGCTGATGATAAGCGTAAAATCGGCAGCAAAAACGCACCGCGCTTGCGCCTAGTGAAAACTTCCGGTAGTAACACACTGATTTTCGTAGCGACGATTCAGGCGTCTGTATACTTTGTTTTTACCGACGAAGGGGCGTGTTTATAGTACGAAGTTTGTATGGACGCTGGAGTTAAGGAATATAGGCGGGGGGAGCCATTTCAATTGTACAATATGGGTGTGCCAAGCGTCGTTAATACGCAATGAATGTATGGACGGCCGCAGGAACAAACACAAAAGTTAGGGTAGGGTTTGCCAAGCGTATGGAAGCTAAACTAGGTATGAGCGAGGGGAGTGCCTATTGCCGTGCATCGGTGGTACGTTCGACGATAATACGCTACGCACACCAGCGTAGGTCTGAATCAGGCCCAGTGTCCAGAGAGAAGAGACTCTTGGGACTAAAGTTTCTTTTTAATGAATGGAGCCCGCGCAGTGCCACTGTATATGCGGCTGGCCTTTTTTTTTCTCTCTTCCACATAAGCAGAGCTGGTTATACAGGGCTACTACGGGAGCCATGTATGACCAAATCAGTCTCTGTGAATGACAGTGATGGTCACTGTCATTCATAGAAACAGATTTGGTCATACAGGGCTCCCGTAGCAGCCCTGTGTAACCAGCGCTGCTTATGTGGACACGTGACCGCCGGGAGAGCATGGGACGCCACGGATGAAGGAAGCAGAGAGGCAAGGTAAGAAACACATCAATAAGAGGGGCAGAACTATGGAGGCTGAACAAGAGGGGCAGAACTATGGAGGCTGAACAAGAGGGGCAGTGTTATGGAGGCTGTACAAGAGGCGCATAAATATGAAGGCTGGATAAGAGGGACATAAATATGGAGGCTGGACAAGAGGGACATAAATATGGAGGCTGAACAAGAGGGGCATAAATATGGAGGCTGCACAATAAAACAGGAGCAGAAACATGTAGGCTGGACATAGAAACGGGCAGACAATATGGAGACTAGACAAAGAAACAGGGGCAGACAATGTGGAGGCTGGACATAGAAACAGGGACAGATATATGTAGGATGGACAAGTAATAAGGGTCAGACAATATGCAGGCTGGACATATAATAAGGGACAGACAATATGGAGACTGGACATACAATAAGGATCTGACAATATGGAGACTGGACATATAAACAGGTGCATACATATACGGAGACTGGACATATAAACAGGTGCATACATATACGGAGACTAGACATATAAAAAGGGGCAGACATCTCTGAGCGGTGCAAGACACACCCACTGGGTGGTACAAGACACCCTCTTTTCAATTTTCAAATGTTGGGAGGTATGTAGATTGTGCATATGTTGCAGGTATATAGGAGAATGGTTTAAGAATATCAACATTTTAAAAATATTACACTTACTGCACACCCACTGCACAACACAACCTCAATTCATGCAAACTTTTGCAAAAGTGCCCACATTTTTAGCTGGATCATTTGCATCAGATGAAGAAAATGTTTAAATCCAGGATGATGATGGCAGCCATGACTCCACAACCGTACGAGACTGCTGAAGTGGGTGTATAATATTACCGTATTTCCTCATGTATAAGACGCACCTTTTTTGGAAAAATATGATGTCCAAAAACAGGGTGGTCTGGAGTCAGACTGCAGCTGGATGCTAAAATGAAGTCTAGGCTCCAGCTCCCTCCCTTCCAAAATTTTCTTACCTTTAAGGATTATCCACTGTGCCGGACTCCGGCCACAATATGAAGTCCCACTATCTGACATACAGTCATTCTGGCAACAACTGTCGTATAAAATACTGATGTTGACACATATTGTGATTGACATTACAATAACCATACCACCAAACCCAGCCCTAACCCTATAGATAGGGTTATATTTTGCTTATTAGCTTTGTTAATTAGCAGAGAATCATTGCATGAATCTTCATAATAGTGGACTAATATTGACTGAAGAATTGCGTAGTAACATGCGTAGTAACAATTTTACGCTATCTATGTAGTGTTTCGTTACGTAGATTGCGTGCATGCGGTCTTTAAAGACTGCAGGTATGCAATCTACGTAACGAAACCCTATGTAGATAGCGTAAAATAGTTACAACGCATGCGTAGTAGCTGGAATCGCAAAATTAGGCACATATGAAAAAATTACAGAGTTGTAAATCTGGCCAAGTACATAATTTAATTGAGCTTGACTGTCCTGTGACCTATGCTAAAGACAGCACTTACATGCTGATCCAGAAAAACACTTAGATTCATGTCTGGATCATTGAGTGGGTTTTTTTTTTTAAACACAGGTTTAGTTTTGTGCTTCAGCCTGGTTCAGTCCCATTGTGGCCATGTCTCCTAATATTTTTTTATTTCTTCTGTTTTACTGTCCTATGCTTTGCTGGTTTTCAGAATTGCATAAATTGATCCATGTATTCAGCTAGGAGATGCATGAAAGTATTCAGTGGAAGGTTGGCGAATAGTCTACAACCATAAATATTTATAAATGCAAATAAAGCCAGGCATTGATCTATTAACTTTAACTATATATAGTATAGTATAATGTATTCAGCTCAGCTATAAAATATGTTTTTCCTAATGAACATGAGTCAAAAGTAACAGTACAATTATGTGATTATGCCATTTGTTCACACTTGACACTTGTGATTTCATACGTTTGTAGAGGCCTTATAGGGGAGAGTAGAGATATCTAAGGCTACTCCAGTAAAGCAAGGTAGCTTGCACATAATGTGCTGGATCCAGACTTAGGGGCTGATTCATAGATGCACTTACAACTTTTCTTAGGGGCAAGTGAAGACCTGAGCAATACCATGTTGAATTGCAAGGGGAGGCAGATTTTAATTGTAAAACCAGAAAAAAAAGTTAGGCTAAATAAATAAAGCCTAACCTTATACCAGATTATAAGAACCACAAGGGTTCAGACAGCGCGTGTAAGTGACCGCTAAACGGTATCCCAAACGACAGGCAGTCCCAGCGTCCTGGAGCAAATCGGCGGAGGGTCCGTCGGATCAACACGTGGATAGAGCAATGATGTTGAACTCGGGAGGCACGGTGTCCTGGTCCCAACCCTACGCGTTTCGTCGTAGAAGACTTTGTCAGGGGGTGTGTCAAGGCATCGTGAGGTCTGCTTATATACTTTTGCAGCCCATCAATCATAATTACTTAAAGGGGCATAACAGCAGTGGTATAATCACAAGGAAATCACAATAAAAAGAAGCAGTTATTAAAGGAAAAATAAAAATAAATAAATTAAAATCGGTTAATAAAGAGATAAATCATATAACAACAAGATTATAAATACAAATATATCACTAGAATTATTAGCTAGTAATGCAATTAGAAACATATTAAATCCCAACAATACAATCAGGTGTCTTTATTACAAAGTAGCTAGTAGTTCCGTATGGACAATGCATGTACCAGAATGATAATATTTAAAACACTATTAAGAGGAAACTCTCTAGATGTCACTAGTAGGAGATCAGGAAGGATTAGGGAGTTAAATCCCCTCCAAAAATTCCTACAAGTATAGAGACTATTCGCTGTATGCCTATAAATAAAGCGAATACCCATCGCTTCCAACAATATAAAAATGCCTATTTAACATGTCGAACATTTAAAGCATAGAGACCTGATCTGCAGAAAAAGGGAGCATTTAGGGAGGGATATGCATATAAGTAATACATGTATTAGTAGTTTGTATGACAGAATGGGCACTTCACTCTCTCAATGTGATTAGTAGGAGAATCAGAAGGATCTAGGGAACTAGATCCCTTCCGCGAACTCCAACAGGCACATTCTTCATTACATATATAAATGAATGGAGAAAACACCTCTCACTCACAACGATATAAAAAGAAATTCTTTTTCACCATAGAACCTAATCTTCATCTAGTAATATTGTAACCCGGATTCAGGATCGGATTAGGCGCAAGGAGAGCAGCGGTCTCTTACTTTATTGGATCTGGTGCATCAACACTGACTTTTAACCCTGATCGTATTGGGACATTACTTTGATTGCCTGGTTTCAACTAACAGAGCACGCCCAACCCCAAATCTAACCCGGATTTCGGATTAGGCGCAAGGAGAGCAGCGGTCTCTTACTTTATTGGATCTGGTGCATCAACACTGACTTTTAACCCTGATCGTATTGGGACATTACTTTGATTGCCTGGTTTCAACTAACAGAGCACGCCCAACCCAACCCCA
>WWET01000976.1:262253-283707 GCA_011038615.1 Limnodynastes dumerilii
CTTTCAAAAAGCATCGCATCCGTGTGAAAATCACACGGATGCGAGACTCTGAATCAGCCCCAAACAAAGGGCTGGATCCAGACTTAAGTAAATGCTTGAAATTAGTTACTCCTGGTCTAAATCATGTTGATTGCAGGGAAGTCATATTTCATCTGTTGAAAATAGTATTAGAGTTGAGAGGTGATGTTTCCTATTCCAGGTCTAAATAACAGTGTGATAGTAAAGCAGGTCAGTATCTGTGTGCAGTAAGCAATTCCAAGATATATCCCTGCATGCAAAGAATACAATTAACTTGACTCCCCCAGCAATCAACATGGTTTAACCCAATTTCAAGCACTTACTTAAGTCTGGATCCAGCCCAAACACAAACATAATGCTCTTCTTTCGATATTTTGACTTGTCATCATTTTGTTCTGGTGACATATTGACTGTCGACATTTAATACATTTTATTTTACATTTTTTTGTTGCAGAAAAAAGTTTACTTCAATTTTAATATTACACTGTAATTTAGAGTTCTCATCTCAGTTCTATTTCTGTATGCACATTTTAAATGTACACCCCCCCTTGCAAGTCAACATGGTTTTTCTTAATTGAATACTTGCTTCCTTTGTGCTGTTGTTACCAACTCTAGATCAGCCATCTGTTTGTTAAGGAACAAATATTGTGAAGAGTTAATACCTGCACAATTAAGTAACCCATGAAAGAAAAGGAAAACAGAGAGACAGAGCAGAGATTTTATGGTAGTTAGTGAAAGAGCAAAATGGGTGGGACAAACTTTTCTTATCTTTTGTACTATTCTATATTTTTATGACAGGCCATGGGAAAGGTGGGGAGAGGGAGAGTGGAACTAGTGTATAGAAGGAATCTGCAGCCATTGACCTTTGCTTTAGTTTGAGGAGACTAATTTAGTTGATAAGCTGCAGACACGTTCTTTAAGTCAAGTTATTAAACCCTCATTGCTGGAGCCTGGAGAAAGGTGTGTGAAAATAAAGGTTTGGCATCAAAGATAAAGGAAACACATTCCAGGTAATCATAATTGAAAAGTATGTTAGTATAAATAATTATAATAACATAACTTTGGGCCTGAGTGATT
Organism: Limnodynastes dumerilii; assembly: GCA_011038615.1. Lineage (NCBI taxonomy): Eukaryota > Metazoa > Chordata > Amphibia > Anura > Limnodynastidae > Limnodynastes > Limnodynastes dumerilii. The sequence continues at coordinate 263,349 of WWET01000976.1, forward strand.
TGTATATACACAATTATTTGAGGTTATGAGCGTTATACCTTGTTCATTAAAAATAATATAATTTATTTATTTCATATAATAAAGTGTGATATGGCCTTACCTCCCATTCAGCAGTCAATTTAAAAACAAACAAAAAATAAATATTCATTAAAAAAAGCAATTGCATATAGAGAGAATGCAGAAAAACAAACTATAAAATAATAACAAACAATAAAAAAATAAATTTAATAAAGCATTATTCTACTCTCTGGTTTCTAAGGTGATAATAACAAATATTACTGCTATACCATTTGTCAAAGTTGCCCCCGTAGAAGTGAATTGATAGCCGTCACGGAAGAAGGAAGTGAACTCTCATGTCACTCCCCTCTTACAGGCAGACTTTGCAGCAGTTATGCTGCCATAGACTAACCTTAAGTCTCCCGTGTGGTTTAGTGGTCGTATAAACCGCTGATCCACACAGAAGTCTCAAAGCCAGATGCTGAGTTTTGGCGAGGTGATGGGCCACCCTGTTGTCCAGATCTTCCAGTGTACGGAATTGCGTTCCGTACACCATGAGATCCGCAGCGTAGCATCTGGTGTTCTCGAGCGTAGATGTTACATTTAGACTTATTTACGCTAGAGGCATGCGTAAGTAGCTTAACGTAAGCAAGTCTGAATCCAGTTCATAGCGATTTACTGCACTAGTTATGGAAAATTTACACTTTGTATGAAAATTACAGTGACAAAGGTGTCATAAAGAAGATTATATAGTTACTGAGTGAGTGAGTGACAAAAAAGCTTAAGAAAGAATTGTGGGAAGAAATAGTTAAGGAGATGTGCTAGTAGATCTGACATGAATTTGTGGCATTGCCAGATGTTAAATGATAAATAAATAATATTATATTAGCTGTTGTCAAATGTTATATTTCAATGATAATTATGAGTCATAGAAAGAATTTATTTTCCCTGAGTAAGATGTTTAGGCTTTACAATTAATTTAATTCTATTCACTGAAGAGACCTGGCAACTGCTGTCTGGGTTGTTCTATCAGGATTGCTCGATGGTATTGATGCTGTGACTTGAAGAGCGATAACTAGACCCCACTCTGTCATCATGTAAGGATTCTGCTTTCAATTTACCTACTAAACCTGGCTTTCATTGAGATATATTGAAGCATTAGTTCATAGACAATTGAGCTGTATACTTTACTCTATTCCAAACAGATTACTTCAATTTTTGTCATTGAAATATTTGTAAAAAACAAAGAAAAAAGAAAAAAAGAAAAATTATGGAGATAAGTGCAGCTCACTATATATATATACATTCCTCCCCCTGGTGACATCAGTGAGCGCAATCTTTTCCACTTAAAAGCAAAATTATTTTGCATAAACTTACAATAGCTAACAGACTCCAAGTCAAACTAATAACTTAATGTAATTTATTTTGGAGGATAGTTTTATTAAAGTCTAGTACTGGACACTGAATCCTCTTTACCTGCCTCCCTCCCTTGATTATGTGTTTTTTTTATGATTAACCTGTCAATTTTCTTTCAGATAGAGCATGGTAGGGCAGGGTCAGTGCTTAGTATGATGCAAGGAAAAAGTGGTCAGAGAGAACATATAGTGCCCTATGAGGATGAAAATTGAATGAGGCACCTTGCCCCATGTTGAGGCAAGGTGCCTCATTCAATACAGTACCCTATGAGGATGTACCCTCTTTCAATACAGTACCCTATCAGGATGCCATGTTGGGTCCCAGACTGGCACCTCATGGAGAGTTGGATGTACTATAGGAGAGACTTGGGTCCCCCTGTCTAACAAAATTAATAGTAAAAACCCAATTACAATTTTGGGCCCACAATTTAATTAACTATGCATTGCAATGCAAGACTTTGTATCATCATTTCATTAAGGCGTGTCTGCCTGAATAGTGCAAGAAAAATCTATCTGCCTATAGCTGTTCTTAGCTTGTAAATAACAATGTACTAGCTAATAGTTTCTGTTTAAGTGCTTAAAAAGTGGTTATATAATAACACAGCACAAACCCTACAGATGTGACTCAGAGCAACTAAATAGGTATTTTCTTTGGGGAATTTTCCTTAATTTTCTTTTCTCAGACAGAAACTTTATGTAGGCATCAAACAATCCTAGGGGTGGTGCCCAGTCACTGCTGTGAAAATGCAATTTATGAATTAGAGACAGTCAAAAGCTCATTTCCGCTGTCTTTGTTTAAAAAATTACTCTATATCAATTTTTTTTAATGAATGGTTAAGTATGCCGATCAGTATACTTACCCTTCATTCTTTCTGAAACGCTGTGCCACAGACCTGTCGCACTGCACACCGACTGGACAGGTGAGTAAGAGTATAGGCAGTATTAAGGTTAGGCTGCGGGGAGGAGAGTCTTAGGGTTAGGCCGAGGGGAGGGGCGTCTTAGAGTTAGGCTGTGGGTAGGGGAGTCTTAGGGTCAGGCTACGGGGAAGAGAACATTAGGGTCAGGCTGTGGGTAGATGAGAGTTAGGGTTAGGGTCATGTATGGGGAGGATTAGGGTTAGAGTAATGGAAGGGGAGGGTTAGGGTTAGAGTAATGGACGGGGAGGTTTAGGGTAAATACTTATCATTCACCAATCCATCTTCGTCCTAGAAATCATCAATTGCATTTCTTCCATAATTGGCCATATGAGGAGGTGACCTACACGGTACACCCCCTAGGGGAAGCCATATATGTGTAAAAAGCAGTGAAGACATATTCCATAATAGTGTTGTGAAGAAAAAAATAAGTAGGTCATAGATTAATTATTGTTTTTGAACTAATGATAACATGAAATTTGGTTGCCACTTTTTCTTAAACATCGGTGGCTAGATCATCTATCAAGGCACCTAGACTTATATATCATACATGTTATCTACAATAATATTTGGTAATGGGTGCTCTTTGCACCCACGTACTTTAGGTGACTTAATTCTACATATGCAATGCTAAAAGTTTTGCAAGTGTCATGGTTGATAGACTCTAGTTATTACAGAGGAGAATTTATTGTTGGTATCCTTTTACTACAATGCTGTGCTGATATTTCTTTTTCAATCAATTGTCTTTAGTATCCCTAGATACCAGCTGTCCGTTCTCAATAAACACAACCACTCTTTTCCAAGCCCCCAGCACCTTCTCCTCAACCCACACTGAAAACCTGGCAGTGACATTTTTATTATGGATGGATTTATTTAATGAAGTTATCCACAGCTGTTTATAGCAAATCACCACATAGCACATTCTCCTAATGTAGAAAGCCAAAATGTTTGTTGCTGTTATATTAGACTGACTAAGAAACGGAAATGGATTACTGTATGATCATTTTCTGCAAGCTAGGATATATTGTAGATAGATAGTATAATTTTTAAATACAAAAATATATCATCAAGTAGGAGGGGAGGAGGATGAATCAAGTTGAAGCAAAAAATTCTCAACAACCTCAAAAGATAAAAATCAGCTATAATACCTGCTTTTACATATTAGATATCAAAACAGCTTATTGATAACTTCTGTATATCCTTTACTTCTCATCCTCACTTCGTATTACCAGACTGATATAGCTATGTGCTTCATTACTTAGTTACCACAAAAAACTAAATGTCAGTCTAGTAAAATAATTCTGCTGTATTATGTGGATACACATGTAAGCAGTTAATGTACTGTTATTAGTATGAAAAATAACACAGAATAAAGCTCTCTCTTTCCTGACTCTAGAATTACTTTCTAAGAATTGGAAAAGAGGACTACCTATATCTCATTATCTCTGGCCAAGTCTTAACAACCCCAAGACATGTAATTATCAGACCAGTGTGCCAGTAATATCAAACATGTAGTTAACGCTTCTCCAGGGGGTATCAATAAAATTGACAGGCCTAGGCATTATTGATTCTCCTCTCTGCTATTCTCTGAGTTTCCTCACTACCCTCCCCCATGTCAGGGACTCGACAAAGCAAAGTCTGCATTTGTGATTCATGCATATACACACATACACATGTCTATTTCAGTAATATCACATTTGTGGTGTTGCATATCATATGCTACTATGCATTTTTTATGATAGAAAGATTGATAGACAGATAGATAGATAGATAGATAGATAGATAGATAGATAGATAGATAGATAGCCAAATGAATAGCAATTATTACAGAATTTTTCTTTTTCACTTTTTTCATATATTTGAGTATCTTATATTTTATTTTCCAGGAGTGCATAGATTTGAAAGTGTTACATGCTTTATGTTTGTGTATGTGTGTGTGTGTATATATATATATATTTACACACATGCACGCACACAGTGTATATTGCAGCTTGTAGTGCAGGCTCTTTCATAATCAACTATCAACTATATTCTCTGTAGTATTTCTCCCCTCCCCTTTTTCTTCTGAGTGTGCCCTACGCAAAGAGCATGACCTCTCTCTGAATTATGTTTCCCTCTTATAAGTCCTTAATATTGATTAGGTATATAAACATCACATCTGTTTATTGGCTTTACAGTCCAAACTCATATTTGGTAGTTCTCCAATCTGCCTAAAATTCTGGTAGCAGAGATAATGCTGTTATTACCTTACTGGAAAAAAAGCTATCAGTAAATTGCAGATTGGCTGCATTAATAAAAAATGTAACATATTTATTGATTTTGAGCTAGCCCTTCTCCATAGTAACAGCAGCACAGTAGTTTAGCAGCTTGTAATAAAATCTTGCTGGAAATGGGAGATATATTTATTATCTTCATTTATAAAGCACTATATAAAGCTATGCACCCCCAAAATGTTTTGCAATTATAAAACAATGCCCATTAGCAGGTTAATCAATTAATGCTGTTCAAACACATAAAAGCAAAATGGATGTGTAATATTTCAATAAATCAAATAAATAGAATAAAATGCATATGTTCCTTACGTGTATGCTTTTCTTGCAGTCTTTTAAAAAAAATCCATAGGTTATTGAAATAGAACGCTAAACCCCTGACAAACTAACCTGGCTCTCATTTCTATAACCTCCTCATTTCTATAAAACTCACCTGCAGTTGCTTCAGGGCTCACAACCTTAAAGGTTATTAGCTTATTGGAAGAGCTGCATCAACATTTCAAGTTCCAGTTTGTGAGCTATGCCTGTTTCATTTCCCAAAGTGGGCACGATCCAGAGGTGAGCGCAGATCATGCGTGCCATAGATGCACTTAAAAAAGTAGTGTGGGCTGTGTGCGATCCAAAAGCGCACACAACGGTGTCCTTTGGATTGCAAGCAATTACGACATGTGGCGTACAGGCACCCAGAAGCAAAGCTCCAAGCAGCTGCGTGGCCAAATACGTTTTGCAATGTTTTATACTGTATTCTAAACAGTCAAAACATTTATATAAATTGTTCAAACACTTCATTTGTGATATAAAAGCACTGAAAATGATTTTTTTGAAATTAATGTATGTATAAATGAAATAACACATGCACAAAACATTGGCAGAAATTTCTGACACTTTGGAACGCATTCGACATGTCACATCCTAATGCAAGGGTCTGAAAAAAGTCGGTCCCTGGACCTGTAGCAGGTGTAATTTTTTTGACGTAAACAGTGCTTTTTACATCTGCGTTCACATCTGATCCTGGTGCACTTGCTTGCGTATGTCCGTACTGTGTATTGACTACGGGCCTGATCCAGACCTATGCCGATGCGCTGTGCTTACTAAAGCACAGCATATCGGCGTTCATTTTGACCGACACTCCCCCTGTGCGGGTGTATGGCCCCTTCCTTACGCCGGCTGAAGGCTACCCTTCCCCCCGCCCACCTACACTAACCTGAACGTAGGGACGCTGGGGGACGTCCCCTCCAGTGTCCCTACGGCGCTGCTACAGACGCCCGATCCACGATCAGGCGTTGCCGTAGCGATGCCGGGCAACATCTGCCCGGCGCATGCGCAGATCGGCTTTTCAGCCGATCTTACGCTTACACCCGCCGTCCTAGCGACTGGATCAGGCCCTATGTCCTTACTCCCCCTTTCCTCCCTTAGCACACTACCTAAGAACGCAAGCTGCCGACCCCCAAGTTGCGCTCGGCCAGCTGGCAGACGCTCAACTCTGGATCGAGTGAGTGCAGTGCTGCAGTGCTGTGTAGTATTTCTAGAAGAACCTCATATGTAGCCTTATTAAAAGCAAATAGCATTGAAATTACCAGTCCACCAGTTGAATTTGCTTTATGTAATAGTCTAAGGTACCACAAGTAATACCCCTGGGCTAATTAGCACAGAGAACTATTTGTAGGAAGTGTTTGTCCTTTATTTATTTAATTCAGAATAGGTATACCTCTGTACCACTGCTATATGTGTACAGTAGGTGTTTCATAGATCATTAAATATAATCCACCATCATTAAATACCGTTGCGAGTCCCCATTGCGAAGGCTCGCATTGCGCATTAGGGACAGGCAAAAGCTGTTTTTCGGCTGTCCCTGTTTCGAATGCGAGCCCTCTCAGAATGTATTTTTTCTAAATGGGTGAGTGTGTGATTCACATACTCACCTATTCACTTTTGAAAGGGTTAGGCTGTGGGGGGGACTTAGGGTTAGGCTGTGGGGGGGGGACTTATGCTTTGGGTCTAGGGAGCGGGTAGGGGGAAACTCACCTTTCGGAGCACCATATTCGGTGGCATAAGCAATCAATATCCCAGCCAGTTCGGATCTGGCTGGGAGCAAACAGCGATTTTGATTTTGATCCAGAGCTACGATGGTACACTGGGCGTTCTAACGCTCAGGGTACCATCGCTGCACTCCCCCGACACTCCACCTTGCCCCAGTGTATTAACACTCGCTTACGCCGGCTGAAGGCAACCTTAACTTCAGTCGGCGTAAGCAAGTGTTATTACGCTGGGACGGCAGCGTTGCTACGCGAACACCACATGCCCAGCCTCATTACCCTCCCCCCGCCTGCACTAACTGCAGCATAGTAACGGAGAGGGACGGCGCCTCCAGCATTACTACGCTGCAGCTACGGATGCCCGATCCACGATCGGGCGTTGCCGTAGCTACGCTGGGCAATATCTGTGAATAGCGTAGGGCTGGATCAGCCCCATTAAATACAAACCAATGTTTATACTTCAGAGGAAAAAAGTATCATATATTAATCAAATATCATATAGTGGATGATATTTTGTGGTTAATTTATTAAAGGTTAGTTAGCAGACACTAATATTTTGATAAACTTTTATGTGAGGAAATATGGGTCAAATATAAGAGAGTAAAAGGGTCAATCACCTGTTTATTTCAGTGACTAGATTTTGTTTTACCAAAATATTCTTGAATGCAGGTAACCTTTTAGTGTGATGGGTTGTATATTACATAAAGGGCTCTATTTACTAACTTCATTTTCAGGTGATAATGCCTGTTTTAACATTAAAACGTTCATTATCACCTGAAAATGAAATACTTACTATTTACTGTGATGCATTCGCCATGAAAATCTACTGTTTCCATGGCGATGCATACACACTTCCTGCAGCAGTTTCGGCGGCCCGTTGATCTTAACGGGTGCCGACACTGTATTACAATTTACTATCCCTCGGTGCCGAAATTTTCGTTCGGCACCGAAGGTAGAAATAATTAGAAATTAGTGGTTCATGCCAGCGATCTCCCCATATTCCCCCCTTTTCCTCCCCCTAATAGCTGTTATTAGGGGAAGGAAAAGTGGGGCATGTATGGGAAGATCGCTGGTATGAAAGAGGATGCGGTCATGTAAAAAAAAAGTAAAAAAAAAATGTGTATTTTTTTTTTTACTTAAAAAAATAAAGGAAAAATAAAACATTTAAAACAGTTAAAAAAAAAGGCAAAACATACCTGTCCGGCAGACGCATCCGACTTAGAAGCTTCCAGCCCTATATGAAGACCCTGCGCATGTGCAGTGGTTTTTCATATTTGGGCTGAAAATTTTCGGCTGTGAAGTCTCTGGGCATGTGCAGGTCACTTCGAGGGACAAGGTCGGAGGGGTGAGTATTTGTAAATCACAAACTGAAGACAACTGGCCCACTTGGTACAAAAAGGGGACAAAAGCTTTTTTAGGTATATAAATGAAAGGCGAAAAACAAAGGAGGGTGATATGTGATAAGCCGTTCGCCACTTACAAGGCTTCTCTGTTGAACGGTCCTAACTCTAATCTTAACTCTAAACTTTAGAGCCCCAACTTTGGGTCACATATCCAATATCTTTCTAAACCAAGAGCTTACCTCACAAGGAGGTTCCCAGGTCTCCTAAACTGCCACTAGAGTGCCAGGCCATGTTGTGTTTTTTGTGAAAATTCCCCTTGCCTTGTGCACCTGCTGTGTATATTACTTTATAAACTGATTTGTAGTGGCCTCCATTTTGGATGTGTGTTTTAAAGTCTGTCTGGGATTGCAGCTGAGAGGGGGTGCGATCTCAAAGTGGCAGTTTAGGAGACCTGGGAATCTCCATGTGAGGTGAGCTCTTGGTTTAGAAAGATATTGGATATGTGACCCAAAGTTGGGGCTCTAAAGTTTAGAGTTAAGATTAGAGTTAGGACCGTTCAACAGAGAAGCCTTGTAAGTGGCGAACGGCTTATTACATATCTGCAGATATTTGTAACTAATTCTCTGGACCCGATTCAATTGTTAAAAAAACGCCCGCTGGCGTTAATTTAACGTCCGTTTCCCTGCTTTACCGCAGGGAATTTTTACCGCTAATGCAATTAGCGGGTGTTTACCGCAGCGTTAAAATAACGCTGCTAATTTAACGCTGCTATAGCAATCAACGTGATTGCTATTCAATTGCCTGCCAGCGTTAAAAAAGCAGCGGTATTTTACCGGCAAAGGGACTCTGAAATTCGCACCTCTATGAGGTGCGCATTTTTAACGTTCTCTGGTTAAATGCAATGCATTTTGTGTAAATGCAATGCATTTTAAAGTAAAATGTGCCCCAATTGCCCCAACAATAAAAATCTTTTCCCCTTGTGTGTTTTTTTTTCTATAACTTCATAAATTATGTAATTATTAATGATATATGTTATGCAGGGTGACACCTGTAATAGAGTGCAGGTGGTATGCCCTAATAACATAAATAGGGGTTAATTTTCCTGTCAATTTCTTTTCTTCTGAGGAGAACCCTGGATGTGATTTCAACATACAGATGAGATAGATCTGATCTTTTATTATATATTGCCTAATTTACACCACATTTTGGTCCCTCAATTTGGACCTGATTCACACTTAAGAGTGACTAATAAAACGTACGTAAAATTACGTACGTAATTAAAGAACGGAAATTTTGCGGAAATCTTTTGCCATTTGCATGAACACACCCATCAAAAGAAGGGCAAATGCGAACGGATTAACTAATGTTGCGTAAATATACGTACGTAATTTCGGAGGCACTGTGCAGGAGCAGTGTTGTATAGAACGTAGTAAAATCATTGTTAAAGTATTAAAAACAATATACTTATAGAGGCGTAACATGTTACAACTCTATGGCATATAATGCTTGTGTAAAAAAAAACCCACTCATATAATCACATGTCAAAGCAATACATTTCTTTAACCATACTCGAGCGGTTTAATGATTTACTTAAACCATGGACTGAGAAGAAAAGACAAAGTTATCCCTTTCATAACATCAACATGTCAGCAAACACTAGTATGGTAACAATATAAGACACATGGCATTGGTCATAGAATTCCGTGGTAGAAGTTCAGGGTCACATAACAAATTACAAAACACTTCAGCTCCTTGGTGTGTGATGCCAAATGGATGTCAAAAAACATACTACAAGCATAAGGTATTATCAAAGTGTAATGCTACGGACAGTAACGTGTTAATAGAGGGCAAACCGCACATTTATCGGTGGCTGAAGATGTGTATGTCAGCATGAAATCTTCTTCAATATACAAAGTTTGCATGACAACAGCAAATTCCTGTCACTAAACATCGCCCGGTTAAATATACATTTTTTCCTACATATGGAGCGTGCACTTAACGTGGTAGACGGACACTTCTAGCAACACTGTAAATACCATAAGTTTCATTTTTTAAAAAATTTCTTTATTTAACAAAGAACGCGCTCCCATGCAAAGGGCAAATGGGTTATTATGTTGTTCCTGAGACACTAACCCCTGCGTCTCGTGTCCTCCTTTTTGTAATGTGTATGAAGTGCAAGTCATAAGCCTTGTAATAAACAACACATCGGTCCAAAAAAAAAATAAGGGTTTCTGCAGTTTCAAACCATAGCGCAGCCAACACACTTAACTGCTTATCGGTGCACACAAACGTTTTTATAAGGTTTTTGCAAGCCCTCCATCTAGTGTGTGCAGCATGTCTAACTTTTCAACGATGACAACACCTTTGGAGGACGTCACAGGTCCATTTACTCATTGTTACTTTAGCCAACCTGAACTACGAACCTCCATGTGACTGTGGAAGAAACGTTTTTGCCCTGAAGAACAGTAATTCTTATCGCCAAGCTACAGTGGACCACTCTTGTATAAAACTCAGGCAGCACACAGCATATTGCTTGTGTACAGCCTGTGGCACACATGTAGAAATCAGTGAGTGTAGAAACATTGGACAGTTAGCACATTGCAACTACTAACATTATAGGTCTAATTGTACTATAGCATGACACCTATGACCAGATTAAATTAGGTTCATAGTGAATTATATGTTTACTTTATGCTCATTTGCATAAGGAAATTAGCGCGCGTTGTAAACGCGGTATTCCATCAAGCATTTTTTATGCACCAAAAATCAAAAATGACTGGTGAATTTTTGCCCATTTACACAACTAAGGAAATACAACATTCCCTATTCAATTACAATACAATTTTCGATAATTTGGGTTATATTGACAGGTGCATATTCGCACCTGTCAAAAATGCGAAAAGTTATATGAGTTTTGTTAAGTTCATGTTCAAAAGTAAAAATGTATAGAAATAATGAACATAATTGTATTGTACTAATTGTAAACATGGGTATGCATTTAATAAAACTATTATGGGAATTTAAAAACACATATGTAATATGTTCTGTTGTAACATAAAAATACCTTTCTCCATAGCTTCTTCAATTGGTGCTAAATAGTGTTAACCTCAAAGTTCCTTTACAGCTCCCAGTCCTTAATTTAACAAAATCAGGCTAAAACTCACTACTGCTAGCTCCATTCTATTGTGGGGCAATGGCTTTTTAGGATCTAGAAGCCCTAGCAGGGCCTGGATATCTATAAAAAATACATTTTAAAAAGTTTTAGACCCCCAGATCACAGACAGATCACAGCTACTTGAAATAGGGAGGGAGGAGCTTTTTGTACAGATGTCCCCATCACAGCCCCTAACTATGAGGGCGAATTACATAAAATTCACAGGGAAAAATACAGCATCGCACAACACACAATTAACGCAGGTTGGGGGCGTACTGTCATGTGAAATTGAATTGGGTGAATTTTGGGCAGCGAATTTGCTGCGTACAGTGCAAATTTTTTTCGTGCTAATTTTTTTTTAAAACTCGCTTCTAATTGAATCTGGCCCATAGGTAGTGCCTAATACTGCTAAGCTTCCACCCAGAAAATAGACGGAAGCACAGCTCTGGGTGAGCTCTGCCGTTTGTATACTGTGTTAATTCATGTCAAATTCTCTCTCTAGAACACATTTTCTTTAATCAAATATGTAAAGTAGGGTCAACAGGTGTCTGGACTAAAAACTTGAATTGAAAAATGTTTATATTATGGTCATGTCTGATCATACATAGGATCATAAACATTATACAGTACACATATCTACGTAAAACTGAGAAGAACACTTATTCCAGCAAAAATAGAAAGCACCAAGGAATGGTGCCTCAAATGTTATTTTTCCAGCCCTATTACACAAAAAAATCTGTGAGCTGTGTGTCAGTGACACATTATCAAACCTGAATATGTTAGTATTTAGATCATTGTTAAATAAATATTGTTTTAAATGTGTCTCTTTTACATTTAGGTCTAGCTGGTAGATATAATGTAGTCCACATGTCAGAAACAGTTCTTCTTAAAAGTCAAATCAATTGTGAATATTACTGGCAGCCAATGTCCCAGATTTGAAGACAGAATGTCTCTCTAAAGACACTAATAGTTAATTACATGCATCTTATACACTTATCTCCACTACAAGTCCTTGAGTAAGATGTTCTGATCACAGCTAATCAATGTGGTCATTTTGTATGCAAAAGAGAACATAATCCCATCCAAAAAATCAGTTCAACCAGCAACTGTACATGAGGCTATATGACCTTTATGACATGCATATTAGAATTATGCACTTTGATTGTATTAGACTTAAACACTTTAGGACTAAAATGACACAGGAGGCAGACAAATCAATAATAATCTTTATAGGAATAATTTGTCTTGTGCAAAATCATCATTTAAAAACTATCATTATTCTATTTTTATTATACCACTGGATATAGGACTATTAAAAGTTTTTATTTTAGTGTTTGGATTGTGAAATCTGCAAGAATGCACTTTTAACATTGATGGATAACCAGTTGTACCCACACATGCTACCAATCGATCTCCTGAAGTGCTGCACACTGTACTTCCTCCTCACTTTGAACCTGATCCTGACCTCTGGGCATTTTCCATATGCACGGAGGTCAGTAAGTCCACACCTCTCCTGTCACTCCCCTCTCACATGAGGAGTTCTGGACACTTACATATCCAGAAACCCACCTTAAAATCTCAGACCTGCATCTGTCCAAATGCAGATCGGTGCAGATCTTACTTCCTCATGCCCATTTACATTAATCCGCATGCCTATCCCCACTCTAAAAACCTATAGCACGAATAGAAGTTCTGATGCAAGAGAGAGAGAGACAGAGACAGAGACAGAGACAGAGACAGAGAGAAAGAACAAGACACAAAGGGGTGGATGGGTAAGTTAAATGGAAAGACTATGGCAATGCACTGGTGTTCCACTTGCTGCCATTTGCTCATCATTGACTTAACTGAATGTTGTTCTTTGTACTTAAAAAAAATTATATACATATATGATGATTCTGGTGATTATTGTTACTTAAAAATTTTGTCTTATGGACCCACTGACCATCTACATAAAACCTATTTTGCAATAGATGTATTTGTCTCAGGATTTCCGGCTCTCCCGGGAATATCCGGGAGACCCGGAAATTCGGGCAGTTCTCCCGGTATCCCAGGTGAACCTGCAAATCTCCTGCAAAGGGCTTTAGGTTGTGGTTTCATGCAAACCACGACCTCAAGTCCTCTCCCCCAGCCTGGCAACACTAGTATTCAGGGCTGCCATCATCACATGCGGGGCCCGGGACCCAGTTACGGGGCCAGTGCCCAATGTGACGTCATTGGTGACATCACATAGGGGCTGGGCCCGGCAGACATGCTTTAGCAGTGGGCCAGTGCGCAGGGAAGACTTTCCCTGTGCTTTGGCCGGCTACTAAATATCTCTGAACAGCAAGTATCGGCGGTAGGATACTGCTGATACCTACTGCTACAGAGCTAGGTAAGTATCGGCGGGCCCCCATCAGGTTCGGGCCCAAAACAGTAATCCCAGCTGTCCCCCCCTGATGACGGCCCTGCTAGTATTCGAGGTGTTACTAGGGGCAGGGCGGGAATGAATGACACAATTTGCATAATCAAGCTCCACCCCCATTCTTAGTAAAACTTAGAAAAAGGGGCATTGATAGTCAGGGGGTGGGACTTCTGGTGCAATTTGCATAAATCGCAACATGAAGCCCCACAGCCTTGCAGGAATCTATGACTTCCCTCCAGGATCTCCTGGAGGGAAGCTATGAAAAGTCATCAACCCTGATTTGTCTCTTGACAGGATGATTGGTTTCACACACACACACACACACACACACACACACTATAAGAATTTTTTGTTGTTTGGCTGGTATCAGATGAAGTGGGGAAATTATAATTTGGTTGACAGTGAACAATATTGGAATGTCAGGTTGAAATGGAATATTTTACAATTTCATTACGCCCAGCAAACCCTACCCTAACTTTTCTGATCGTAACTGCGGGCGTCCGTAAGTTCAGTGCGTAGTTACGACGCTTAGCACGCCCATACTGTACGATTTAAATGCCTCACCCCGCCCTTGGTGCATATTTACAGATTTCGGATGGCAGGCATGCCCCCTTCATAATTATGAAGGTGATACAATCAAGGCCCATACATTCAGAATTTCGAAGCGTAACATGAGCTGAACATCTGCCCCGCGCATGCGCAGTAAGTACAAATGGCCGTTTTTACGCTTACGACCATCGTAAAAACGCACCAGAGCGTAGGTCTGGATCAGGCCCATACTGTATATCTGTTTCAAAATTGGAAAATCTCATGAATATATCTTGAAAGCTTTCACTTCATGCATATACAAACACCACAAGGTGTCCACAGCACCGTACAGGACACATCAAAATGCAGTACAGACATACAGGGCAGGGTTGGGCATATAACAATGTAAGTCAACAATGTAAGTTGATGACAACTAATATATTTGGTTAATAGCTGCAAGATGTGTTACACTTTAAAAAATATTACCAAGGAACACACACAAAGTGGACTAATCTTGCTTGTCTTGTCTTGCTTGTCACGTTTTCATGTCAGTCTATTATTCTTTCATATATTAAACATGTGCAAATATAACTAGTAGGACATTTATTTGTGATTCCTATCTAGCAATTTGGGTTGGTCTAAAGGTAGCAAAAAAGTGGCAATACATATATTCAAAAAAAGTTAATATAGAGACTTGCATATTATACATATACAGGTTCAAATTGGCTATAAACCATACAATGAATACATTTAGCTTATTTCTTTAGTAGAGTGATTGGCAAAGTATTCTATTGATTTAGTTCTAATGGGCCGTATGCAGAGCTCCGGGAGCATTGCATAAGCGCCCGGAGTTTTCCGACATTTGTTACTGCGCATGCGCAGTAATTTTGTTATACCATCTACGTTTCTTTTTGTAACGTAGATTGCGTATACGCAGTCTTAAAGACTGCGTATATGCAATCTACGTTGCAAAAAGAAACGTAGATGGCGTTACAAAATTACTGCGCATGCGCAGTAACAAATATCGAAAACTCCGGGCGCATATGCAATGCGCCTGGAGCTCTGCATATAGGCCAATATCACTATAATGATACATTTGGAGCAATGTGTTTATTCGTCTTCCACTCAATTAGTGTGTGCAGCTAAAATGGACCAAGACATCAATTGTAATTTGAACATAGTGGGCCTGATTCAGACTTAAGAAGGAGCTTAAAATAAGAGAGGAAAGTTACTCCTGGGCAAAACCATGTTGATTTCAGGGGGAGTCAAGTTAATTGTATTCTTTGCATGCAGAGATATATCTTTGAATTGCTTACTGCACACAGATACTGACCAGCTTTACTATTACACTGTTATTTAGACTTGGGATAGGAAACACCACCTCTTAACTATAACACTGTTTACAACAGATGAATTATGACTCCCCTGAAATCAACATGGTTTTGCTCATTCTTATGTGTGAATCAGACCCAATGTGCATGCCGTATATAAGTCACTTTTACATTTGCCTGCATTTAAGAGGATGTCTCACGGCAGGCAATGGATGCAGTTACCTAGTCAAAGTACAGTAAGGGTGTGTTTCTGCAAATAAGTTCAATTAAGACTCAAACATTAGCCAACAAAGCTTAACTAATGCCTTGATACAGCTTAGTGCGAAACGCATGTCGGCAGCTCCAGATACAACCAGAATCCCTCCGCTATCTCCACACCTCCACCCTGCTTCCCATCTATCTTGGTAAGACCTTTGTCATTTTTTGGGCACAAAGTCATTCAGGGCTTCTTATGAAGCGAAACAGTGGTTTCTTGTTTTCTTTGATTTTCAAGAAACAGGGATGTATTAGGACTATGGGCTGGATCCAGACTTAAGTAAGTGCTTGAAATTAGTTACTCCTGGGCTAAACCATGTTGATTGCAGGGGGAGTCAGGTTAATTGTATTCTTTGCATGCAGGGATATTCTTTGATTTGCTTTCTGTACACAGATACTGACCAGCTTTACTATCACACTGTTATTTAGACTTGGGATAGGAAACATCACCTCTCTACTCTAATACTGTTTGCAACAGATGAAATATCACTGCCCTACAATCAACATGGTTTAGCCCAGGAGTAACTAATTTCAAGTACTTACTTAAGTCTGGATCCAGCAATTAATGCCTTATAGATATCTGGTGGGTGGGGGTGAGTTACGGAGCTATACAGAGTGAAGACTGTGTTTGTGTATAACAGGTTGTTTCTTTGTATTTTTTGTAATTATGTATTTTAGCACATGAATACTATAAGTATGATTTTTGTGGAATATGTCTGTTATTTTGCCTAGCATCTTTTAATTGATTTTTATTAAAAGTTACATTTTATCCGATGGTGTGCAGTATATAGGTGGCGCTTTTTCTGTGGGGCTCTCTCTTGATTCCTGTACTTGTTTTTGTGAAAGCCTGACATGTTAATATTGTATTGTTCTTAAACTACTCAATTGCGTGCTCTATTTTACAAACAGAGGACATTTGAGTCTGGACCATACCCTTAAATTACTATTATATTTACTTCTCTGCTATCTTGCATGAACGGAGACATACTGTATTAGGGGTACTATCCTCCATCCAGATCTGAGAGTGTGCCAGCTGGTGTGATATTTGTGTTTTTCGCATTGTGCATTTGCAAAATTGAAGAGTACATATTAGCATCCTACTCACATCTGTGCACCATTAAAGTATCAAGGGGCTTGCATTCTGAGGAGGGTGTTGAGGGGGGACGGGGTGGAGGGACATAGTAAATATACAGTAAGGGCGAAGGGCTCTTGATCCTGATCTGAATGCAAACAAAACTAAGGTCTGGTTATGTAAAAACATTTGCACGTTCTGCAGGTCATGTCTAAGTCCTGGGGGCACACAATAGACATCCTTTTTCTGATGCTTTTGTTTAAATTTCAACCTGGAAAATCCTTCTAAAACTATTTTTAGTCGAAGTTTTATATTAGTACAATATTAAACATAGTTTTGAAGTAATTATCAATGGTACATTTCGCTAAATATTGTATGGTACATATTATTTCTTAATACATGTCATATTTTCAGAAATAATAAATGTTTCTTTTTTTTTAAAATATTTGAAAACTCACATTTTGACAATTTATCCATAAAATCCTATATTTAGTCTTGAAATCACTACTGGTGTTTAATGTTATCAATTCTGAAGAGAATACAGTTTGAAAATTATTACATTTCTAAAAAAAAAAAAAATGATTTGTGTTACTATGTTCATATATCTGCTGAACTGTTCGCTGTATTAATATCAGTTTTTAACAGCTCAAAATACAGTGTACCTCACCACCCTTGTGCTGTGTATTTGAGCAAATGTTTGTTAACAGCTTAACTGCTGTGTGCCTGTACACTACATGCCGTACATACATGCAGGTCAAAAGGACACAGGGCTGGATCCAGACTTAAGAATACTAAAGAAGGAGCTTGAAATTAAGGACCTGATTCACACTTAAGAATCTTCTTAAAATAAGAACTGAAAGTCACTCCTGGGCAAAACCATGTTGATTGCAGGGGGAATTAATTGAATTGTATTCTTTGCATGCAGGGATATATCTTTGAATTGCTTACTGCACACAGATACTGACCAGCTTTACTATCACACTGTTATTTAGACTTAGGCTGGGAAATATCACCTCTCAACACTCGTACTGTTTGCAACAAATGAAATATGACTCCCCTAAAATCAACATGGTTTAGCTCAGGTGTGACTTTAAGTTCTTATTTTAAGAAGATTCTTAAGTGTGAATCAGGTCCTAAGAGAGGAAAATTACTCCTGGTAATATGCCTTTACATTGCCCCATAATAAAACTTATATTGAACCCCATTATAAGAATATAGAGCCATTTTATGAAAGATAATTTGAGTACCATTGAGAAGAAGTCAAGGACATAGCATATAGGGTTTCATGTCAAATATTTATATTTGGGGAAATATAAAGGCCTATTATAGGGTATAAGCTGAACATAATTAAGGTGGAATAAACAGCCTTATAAAGCAGTATAGTAATAATTTTTTTTTTTTATATATATTTTTTATTAAGTCAGCATCACAATATCATATTTTTTTTATTTATTTTTTTGTCGTGTTACAATAAAACAAGTAATATTTTTAAAGGAGTCATCTTTGTTTTTGCAACCAAGACGACATATCACTGATGCCACGATGGTAAGTAGCATTAAGCAAAATACTTTTTTTTTGCGTACATCTGCATAAAATGTTTTCTCTTTGGTTTTTATTTACATTTTATATCAATGTGACTAATAATCTCTATTTATCAAAAGTGAGACCATTTGCATGACTAGAGGGGTGCACCATGTGGTCAATATTGTCCATTATTTTACTATATAGCAATAAATGTTAAACATTTTATACAGGTGGGCCTCATGTGTGTCTGGTGTGTGATGCTAAGGGTTGCTGAGCTGAAGTTTTGCCTACGATGTCCAGAGACTTAACACTGGCCCTGCATTTACCACCATCTCACTTAGTATTTATTTAATAGTAGGCATGTTCAAATGAAGAAAGCATAAAGCATAACTCATATGTATTCTAATAAACTATGACTTACAGTTACAGTCTTATTTAATTTTTTTTTACAAAAATAAATTAATTTACCATACTGTAAATATCAACTAGAGTAGTCCAATCAAACAATATTATTTCAAATCATGCCCATGGCTCACTTTGATGTACATAAGAATACTGTTTATTTTTTTATGTGCTTATTAACATGCATGTTATACCTTCAAACTTTTTATTTGTTTTGCTCATTTTCAGAGTATTCATACTTTATAGTCTAAGAAATATGTTATTGATTTTTGTAAGAAGGGTGACTGAAAAGTCTTGCATACAGTGCAAGAAGTACATGAAAAGGATGAGTGAAGAACACTCTATTAAATCTCAAGCTTGTCTGCACTTGATGAGTTATGTTATAGACCAGAAACTATCCACAGAAGAAAATCTGGGAACATTTGTAAACAGACCAGTAAGGGACAGGAAAATCTATCTTAACACCCATGGCTGACTATGCCCCATGAGCTTGTCAATAGAATGGATCTTTAAGACGACACCACAAATGCATTGCAGGCAAATTCTCTGCCATCATTGGAAAATCACTCTCTGGAGAGACAAAGCCAAAAATGTGGTCTGTGAAGAGAAAAAAACCAAATTGCAAGTAATAGTTGAGTAAAACAGCTGAGTAATTTCCACATTCAGAGCTAAAATAATTATCCAAGTTCATCCTTTTTAACAATAAGATAAGTAAGTTGCATCCTCTGTTTCTGAATCCTCCCATCTCCGATAAAAGGAAAACAAAATCAGTCATATTCCACTACCAGATCATGTTTGCTATGCAAAGTAATATTCTATGTTACGTATGAATATTTTCTTATTAACTGTGGGTATGTAAAGCAAAAAAAATAAAATAAAATAAGCACAACAATCCATTTTCACTAAGAAAAAAAGGACAAAACATAGGTTACCCCGCTTGTGTTCTTTGTTTTTTATTTATTAATTAATTTTTTTTTACTAGAAACAGTAATAATAATAAAATTGAATGTGGGAAATGACCCTGCAGAGTTCTAGAAATAAAAACATAATCAATATATTTAAAAAGCAAAGGAATAAGGGTCTGGTTGTGGTTATTAAAAAGAAAACACCTCTTTGTGTATATTCACTCATGTACAGACTGTAGTGGTTAAACTACCCACTTATAGACAGCGGGTATTCTTTTGAAAGCATTTAGCAAGTCATTGTATTTTCTGCAAATCACATGCACTTAACTGAAATGTGTTGAAAATTGCCGGTTATATTACAGACAAATGCAGGAGGAATATTACTAACATTTAGAAAACAAGAAAGAAGAAGGAGTTTTTGTGAATATAATAATGGCTCTGTGAAGCTGGGAGAAGTGACAGAAAAAGTCATCAGGTCATCATGAAATGGTCCATAGATATCTCCATGGGTGGTATTATTTGTCTATGGGACTTGTAGCCGATTACCATTATATTACTAGGATGCATCACGCCATACTCAAGACTCGTTGTCTTTTATTTTCAAGAACTCTTGAATATACACAGGATTGTGGTATGGTTATTGGCTACAAAGATACTTTTAACAAAGAGGCTGAAAGGGTCAACCACTTTTATGAAAGTAAGAATTCTTAAATTCAAGTATGATTTTCCAGTGATTATATCTACTGGCAAGTTAAACAAGTCAATGGAAAAGACATGGTCTTGATAAATTCTATACTATCATACTTTAAATG
>WWET01000976.1:286132-297650 GCA_011038615.1 Limnodynastes dumerilii
GGGGGGGAAGAGAGAGAGAGAGAATAATAGGCTGAGATGTTGTTTATTTTTTTCTTTATTTAAAATTGAAATACACAATACATCCTCCTGTGTTATACTTGAACAGCTTGTTTTATATCATATGGAGCATGTACTAACAGGCCTTCACTCATTCTTAACCATATTGCTGTGTAGTATGTGCAAGAAAGGAACATATAAATCATCAGTAATGTATTATAACAAATGCAACATTTATTCTGTATCTTTATAAATAGAAAGACTTACAGACTTGCTGTATATACACTAGAACTCTAATAGGAGACACTGTGCCTTGATATAACAATAGGATTGAGAAGATATCAATTAATATCTGATTTGGTTCTACTTCACGTGGGCTGTGCTAATCAGCAGATATACGCATGCAAGCACCTCATCCCAGATTCTGCTGTAAGTATATCTGGCTGAAGTGTGATTGATTTTCTTTGTATGCAACTGTAATAAGATGGATGGAAGGAGAACTAGATTGTGCTGCATCAGCAAAATGCAGAAACAATGACTTATCATTGACCAGGCCTTTTTTTTAAGGCAAAATGTATTTTCTTACACAAACATTCAGTATATAATTTGACAGCTGCTGAAAACGTTTCCTTCTATGTTTACCTACAGTAAGTAATGTAAAACCACAGGTTTATTAATACACTAATGCCTATAAAATAGTTATCTTTTTTATCCATACCGTAAATTGAAGGAAATGTATTGATAACTATTCTATAATGGAGACTTAATGGATGGACAGCCTGGGCAGTATTTTTTACTGTGTGGCCATGGCAACTGAAGCTTAAAACATAAGTCAATAAACTTATTCATCTTCTTATTCTTTCTTTTTTAATTTTTTTTATTTTTTAACTATAGCTATAATATTCAATCATAAAGGTGAGCTATGATATAGATATATATATATGTTTCCATATGTTTACACACACAAATTAGATCACAATCAAAGTACTAAGGAGATTATAAGGAGTTATTATTTAGGATAATGGGACCCCTGAGTAATATGTAATTTCATTTTCTAGGTGCTATATTTAAAATTATAATGAAGATAATAAATTGATATTTTCACCAATGGATGACTATATTTACTAACTAATGATAAAGACCATCAAGTTGTTAATAAATTAGATATACTGTATTAAAACTATACATTATAAATAAATAGTCAATAACAATTAAAAGCTACTATATATATATATATATATAGTGTGTGTGTGTGCGTGTGTGTGTGCGTGTGTGTGTGTGCGTGTATACACATACACACACACACACATTTGTCTTCTCCACTTACCAGATATATACTCAACGGAGGCTAACGTACAGAATTTCTGATTCACAATACTGCACGAGAGCTGGGCCTTAAATATTATAAACACACAACTCTATGCGTGTGGAATAAAGGATCAAACATACTGTACAATTTAAATGCCAAAGGCCACCCACTATGGATATCTAGTATGCATGGTTGTGGTCCTGCTCCCCTCCCCTTGCGGAGACTGATTTTAGCATGGAGCACAGCATTGAGCAGCTGCGTTACTTTGTGGAAGATTAGGTACATGTAAGTCAGCTCTCTTTATTAATTCTGAATTCTGCCCAATGGGCCTGATCCAGACCTACGCATGAGAGCGGAGCGTATTACCGCTTCAGCGTAAAAACTTTCACTCCCATGACACTCCCCTTACCTTTACCTCCGTACACCGGCTGAACCCTACCTTAACTTTTCCCGGCGTCGGTACAAATTTTCGTAGCGGCACGCTGATCGTACCGGGCTAAGCACGCCCATACTGTACAATTTAAATGGCTCCCCCCGCCTACATTCCCTAACTCCAGCGTCCGTACTAACTTCGTAATAGAAACACGCCCCGTCGTCGGAAAATACGCAAACAATAAGGACGCCTGAATCGCCGCTACGAAAAGGTCTTTGGTACGACCGGAAGTTGTCACTCTACACATGCGCAGTGCGTTTTTTCTGCCGAATTTACGCTTACGACCAGCGTACGATCGCTTGCGAGCGTAGGTCTGGATCAGGCCCAATGTCTTTATCTGTCTAGGTCTTTTGTTGCTGCACATACTTTCCTTGAGTATTCAAATGGAAATTTTACTCCCGTAAAGTCCACTCCTCAGTAGTTATTATTATAAGATAAGGAAATAATATAAATGCCCTTCCTTTATTTATTCACCACCAGGTAAATCTGTCTGGTTTCCATTAATTTCAGTTGACACTTTTTGTAGCAAATGTACCGATGTATTTTCTGTATTTCTGTATGAGCTCTGTCACTTTTGAGCCCTTTCTTAAATTGCTCAGATCTCCAATGTCTCAGATTATCCTCCCTTCTTCATTCTTCATTCATTCCTCTCAGATCCTCAACTGTCAAAATGCTGGCTCCAACTGTCACTTCAAGCTCACATCTCCTATCATCTTTCACTTCACTCATTACTCATCCATAGAGGGTTGCAAGTATACAAAAATAATAAAAGTATTGTAACTGGCTGTGGATGATAATATTTGTCCTAATAATGAAAATAGCCCTATAAAGAGCAATATTTGACAGATTTAATACATTAAAATAAAGAAACAGGAAAAGCTTACTGTATGAGAATATTCTGTAATGAAGGAGGAAATTTGTAAGTTAGGATCCAGTCCAACGATCTCATACAGCAATATAACTTAATCTTCACATGTGCACACATAGTATAACAACCCGAAACAGCACAAATATACATATCCAAAAAGTAATCGCTATATATCACAAATACTTATAGTACAAATGCCAGTACCCTAGTCATTTGCGCAAACAATAACTATATATATATATTTCTTTTGTATTTTCAGCTTGTAAACGCAAAGAACAAGAACAACAGAAGGACCGCAATCTTCAGCCTAAAAAGCAGCGGCTTGTTTTTACAGATCTTCAACGACGTACCCTAATTGCCATCTTTAAAGAAAATAAGCGTCCTTCAAAGGAGATGCAAATAACAATATCTCAGCAGCTTGGCTTAGAGCTCAACACAGTCAGTAATTTCTTCATGAATGCTCGGCGGCGGTGCATGAACCGTTGGCAAGAAGAGCCTGGTGTCAATCCTGGAATGCCTTCAGCATCCACTAGCACTTTCTCCAAAGCATGAGCTATTTCCAAATCTCTACATCCTGACATGAAATTCCCAGTTGCAGCCACTATATAAACAATACAAAACCGGTTTAAGGATAAGCAGACACAACAAAGAAATTAAAAAAAAAGAACAATAAGTTGTGTTGGAGTACCAATTGGTACATCAGCATTCCTCTTTCATGATAAAGCAAACAAGGCAAAGTAATATTATTTCCACTGTTATTTTTGCCTTTGCAGGATTTCAGTTTTATTTTTACAACTAAACATCCACATTCATCAAAATTAAGAAAGTAAATGCAGAAAGTTAATGTGGTAGAGAAAACAAGAAACCGTGGTTGTTTCTAACTATTTCATAACAATCGCTACAAAAAATTATGCAATCATGTTATTTTAAAATGCACCAATTGACGTTAAAGAAATAGACTATTGGTGTATTTCTTATTGACTTTAGGCTGACAGTTATGTAAAATTCTGGATGGATGAAATTGGGAGGGGAGACTACACCAAATCTGACCTTCATAAGTCAGAGATTGTACAAGCACATTTTCACAGAGTTATGACAAATCTCCTAGTTTCCATTCTGCTCAACCTCGGCCATTTGCGTTAATGAAAAAGATGAACAGAAAGAAACAATGTTAATTCTTGTATTCCTACATTGAGTACTGAGAATATTTAAAGGATTTGTTTTCAGTTCACAAGTTCAAATAAAATACAAACTTAACAAAGAAATAAGACAAACCAGACCTCAAGCAAAAATAAAAAAAAACTGGCGTATTTCAGTGCAAGATGATGGTATTTTTCGTGCCAATAACAACTGCCTTAAAGCTTTCCATGGAAGATGGTACTATACCAAAGAAATATTTTGTTTCTCTCCTGGTCTCCTTAAGGTCATGCATTAAAAGGAAAGACTTGTTGCTTTTTCCATTGCGGCTGGATACTCTAGTCCACATGAGGACAAAGTAATTTAATAATAATTTAAAAAACATCATCCCAATTGACCTAGTTTCTTACTGAAATTGTAGATGACCGAGGTTTTATACCTCTCTACAATAGTGAAGTGGAGTCGTAAACATAAATAAATTAAGACTTAATTTAACAATGCGGGTAATTTAAATATATATAGATGTATAAAGAACCATCTCAATCATGTTTTTTTCAAAATGGCTTCTCTTCATTTTATGGTAAGGTGAATTGTGCACTCAGCAAAAAAGGCACCTTGAAGAAAAAGTATATAATATATATACTAACAGAAATGGGAAATGAAGAAGCAAAAGAAACCTTCTTTGGTGATAGGTATAGTACTTGAAAGTAAAATATGAATTAAAAATGTATGTGCTTTTATGTCCTTCTCCACCAAAAAAAGTTTCCCCTTTTAAAGTTGGAAAGTTTTCAAACATTGACGATTTAAACATGAGGATGGATTGGACAACCAGACAAATAGATGAAGGATTTCTAACTGGAGCAAGCCAATGACATTTTGCTTGTAAACTGCTCCAGATTAAAAAAAATGACATTAAGACATTACTAGTGAGAACCTCAAAGAAAAGGCTACCTCACTTGAGTTTTCAATTTGTGATTCTAAAGATCACACTGATACCAAAGATTTTGTTCCCACTTGCCTGGTCTGTGCTGAAATGCACTTTTCCCAGAAATATCTGTTTTATATGTTTAATTTTTGCTGTCCATATGTTGTTTTTTATATTTAATTTAATATTTCCTTTTCATTTTGCATTTTTCTAGGGTATAATTTGGTCTTACATTTTACAGTGATGTTATACTATATACATATAACTGCTGAGTAGAGCACAATTTTAGGCACAGAAAACGTACTTGGGGGCATTTATGGGAATTGATGCAAAACAAAGTATGCTGTAACCCATAGCAATCAATCTAATCTTCTTATTTATGTAGTAGTGCTTAAATTGGATTGGTTGATTGGGATAATACAACCTTTTTTTCCAGTTTAGATTCCCTACAAATTTACTTTCAGATCCAAATTTTTCTTTTTTGTATTTTTTTTTAGAATCATTTTTTGCACTGGCTTTAACAATGAGATGGGTTAAAAATGCACTGAGTAAGATATTTCCAAATTAATATGCAACATTGTCATTCTCAAATAGAACCACAAAGAAAATAATACATAGTCTAATTGTTTGATAATGTAACGATATTACCTATATATCCATTGGAGAAGCATTTTCAAAGTAAGGGACTTAATATAATTATGCACATATGTAAATAAAAGGTGAATTTGGCTTTGCCTAAACTAAAACATAAATTTATTTTAGTTGACTATGACCCACATTGCCATAACAAATTCATGTAGAAGACAGACATTCATTAAAGAACTTTCTAGTACAACGAATTCCCAATAATCCTCTGATTTGTGGATTTGAACAAGCTTAGCACTCTTAAAATGGACTTGTGATTCTCACTGTATGCTGGTTTAGTTAGAACAATATAAATTTGTATAATCAGTTTGTCATCCATCCCCTTTACTGTAATTTTATTTGTTTTAAAGCTGCTGTGATGCATATATGTTAATAGGTACCGAGAAAGAAACAAGTATATAAGCAAACGGGCAAAAAAAAATAAAAAAGTAAAACACACACACTAATTTAAACAATTAAGTTAATTACGTAAATCTTGGTAGCAGGTCAGTGCATTCGTAGAACTTCAGATTTGGACAAAATACATTCTTCCATTTTGTATTATGTTGCTTTTTAGCTACAAATGCAAAATTAAATTATGATGATGATGATTATTATTATTATTATTATTATTAATAATAATAATAATAATAATATTTATTTTAACAAAATTCAGGAAAAAATACCATTTCAATTTGTATTTTGGCTGACATATATATCAAAGTGGTTTTTAAACATAAAACTTTATAGAATGTAACAATAATTTAAATTGAAACATTATTTAATTTTTATTTCTTTTGGTCAAGATAACATTACACACAAAGCAGCTTTAAGTTCTAACACAGAAACAGAGATACGCAGACCATTTACATAAACATCTTTCAGCACAGACCTCTCAAGCTTTTGACAATTTTCTCTGAAATACCTCAAATATTTAATGTATAGTTTATGTAAAAATACTTAGCTAGTTTTTTGAATTTGTGACTTGAAGCTTTCTACTGTTTAAATTATTTTTTTTTTCTTTGCCAAAGTATGTGGCATGATTCTTTCATTAATGCATAAAATGGGAGACATATTGAATGTTCAAGGATGTACCTAACTAAAGGAAGTTGAGGACAGGTCCACACAGTTTACATATTTAGACATTAATGTCATTCTGATCACTCTGCCTCTGAAACTATACAACAAATACTTTCACAGAACAGAGGGACAACAATACCTTTTATTTTGCTCAGTTCCTGACTGATTTAATTCTGTCACATCTTATATGACAGTATTTATAATATGTATTATGTGTTTAAAATGTAGTTTGAAGGAGTTGATAGTGAAAGGAAAATGAAGTTTTAATTTTATGCATGACAAATGTATTGTTTCTTTAACTACTGTATTTTTCCTGAATTGTTGGGTGGGCTGGGGAAAAGTAGAAGGATCATACCAGAGGTATTTCTGCAGAAGCAGGGGTATTGCATGGGATGTAGTTCTCATTTCATTCATGGTAGACTTAGTTCTTCTAATAATGTTTCATCAGCTACAATATTGCACTGTTAAACTTCAAATATCATGACTGACTGGTGCAAAATAGTGTTTGCCCAGTATATATGTGCATCATATAATGATAATAGAAGCAGAGTAAGTACCGTGCTGATCCCCCAATTTTTAATCTTGACAGTGGCTATGTTGTTACTAACCAGTCACTTTGGAACATCCAGCATCTTCTTTAACATGAAAAATAAAGGGAAAGTCAACTTTTTTTTTCAATTGTCTGAAGCTGGACCCTGAAAAAGCATCTTCACCTTCGACCTATGGTCAGAACATACGGCATATTACATCATGTAAGTTGTTGATCGTGTAATGCTAAGAAATATTTGTTGAGTAAAGATCTGGGAAAATACTGATATTTGCTGTAAACATTGAACCTACAAGATAACTTTGAAATGTTCTGTAGCATACCAAGAATAGTAACTAAACTATGTTTGTGCAGCAATAAAAAGTACATTGTGATACTGTCACATGGATGTTTTAGAATGTTTTGCATATCCAGTCAGAAGAGCATAGTGTTAAGCCATTCACTAGTGAGTTTATGTGCCCCATGAGAAGAGCTTTCAGAACCCATTGTTTAAATTGGTATTTATCTTAGTATCAAATTTACAAGAGTCTTTGGGTGGAATGGTAAGAAAGACAATCAGTTATACTTTGGAAAATGTGTAACTATTTTCATGACAAAGATATCAAACATAAATCAATGATAAACCGTATAAAGGTTATCTTATTGTTAGAATGGATATGCTTGAGCTTCAAAAGGTCAAACCAGACACTGGTATAGCTTTACTATGCTTAACTTTAGGTTCCTCATTAAAACCCAAACTCAGATAAAGTCAATACACAATGGAAGAAACTATGTGACCTCTTTACTGTGTGGTCACAAGAGACAATTACAAGTTGCACCAAAAAAGAGAAATAAAACAGACTCTTCTAAATTAGGAGGAAATCTGTGATGAAGTTACAGGTCTAACAAATGATATGATCAGTCCCTTGTGTAATGCATGTTATTAAATTAATCTTGGGTTTGTTACTTTAAAAGACTTTACAGAAATCACAGATATTAAAATAAATAATCCTATTTTTGTCATTTCCAAGTGATTTCAAAGCCACTCAGTTAGCAAATAGTTTCTGTCTCCCTGTTTTAAACCAAAGATTTAAAAGTAGTGACAATCCCTGCTATTCCCAAAGCAATTCTTAACCCTATGGGAGATTCTGAAGTTTGCTATGCTATCTGAGTGGCTTTGAGCTATAGAAAACCATTAAACTTCATTACACTTCTTCCATAATATAATGCATTCACTGATTTCCATCTTTCTGAAATTCAGCTGCCAGAAAATACCTCATGTTTGATGCACATCTACAAAAACAAATTACTATGTTTGCCTTGTTAATGTGAATTTATGTTGGTATCCAGGCCCATATATGTTTGGGAAAATATTGTAAAAAGAAGTAGCGATGTGATTTTTTAAAAATATTTATTTATTTTTTACAATTGGAATTATGTAGGGATAACTTTGAAAAGATACACCCTGGAGAGTTTATGAGAATTAGGATATCTTTGTGGATATTTGGAGTTCACAGACCTGTTTATTTTGGAATGACCATGTTAAATTAAAGATTACACTTTTTTCCTTTAACTGAATCAAACAGAACACAAAAGTAGAAAAATGATAATAATAATAAAAAAAAACCCCACAAAAGCATTAAGACAAAGTCTAGGTTTGTTGATTTTCAAGTTATTTGTAACATGCATGAACACAATCGAAAAAACAACAGCATTTTTGACATACATATGAAATAAGTTCATTTTAGATTACAATGTTAAAAATAGCACAAGTTTCCAAACTAACTTGCAAAAACAAACATGCAATGTCTACAATAATTTTATGCCTAGCTGTAGTAAAACTTAACTGGACTAAACATTACTATTTTAAAGCACTAAATCTGAAGGAATATAATGATACTAGATAAAAATGGTTACATTGCTGTATTAAGGTGTATGAAATAAATGAGCACAGATACATGCATCTCTGGTATTACATGTCAGCATTAAGTGATATTAATCTACGCATTAAATTAATTACTATGTATATACACAAACTTTAAGGATGTGACAAATAAACCAGGAGAATATTTCAAATTAATAAGAAATCTCATAATTTATTTGAAGGTAGAAAGGGGTAGTGTTTTGATAGTAAAGAGAATGCATATAAATATTTCTATACCATAAAATTCAATGATTTGTGTGACGATAAAAGGTCATTTACAATCTTATTAGCAGGGTGATATTTACTTGTTTTAAATGCACAAATTAAATGGATTTCACATTTTTGTGTAATTAATGGAATGTTTAAATGGCTGAATTCATGAATATGACACTTGAACTAAAGCATGGATCTTATCCCCTTATTTTTCAGACCACTTCTAAAGTAAGAATTGGATTAAACACAATATAAAATATATAGAAGAAAAAAAATTAAGTGGTCTATTCATATAAGGAAGTGCATATAACACAAGAGGGTTTGCACACACTAGAAGCTAGAGCAGTCATGTCCAGAATTCAACATAAGTACCACATTGTGACACATAAACATTTTTATTTCCTTTCATCTTATGCAAATTTGTAATACACAGGTTCTCAATTATTTATGGTACATGAAACCATTTAAAATCTAATTCATAATGCCTCACATATCAAAACTGAAATATTTGGAAGATCATCAATGATTCTTAGAATAAAGTATCACTTATGGATATTTTGGTGCATTAAGGGTTCTTACATAGAGATCATTTGTTTGTGTAATGTGATCAGATATGCTTCTGCTGCATCAAAATGAAAATAGAGAACATAGCTACCTTCCAATATAAGCTAATCTGTACACACCATTTTCAGTGCCAGTCAGACAGTATGCGATGTCCCAGGTGTCTGACATATAACGCTTCAATCATCAGACACATCACATAGTTTTCCCATAGTGCCCGATAATTAGGTATATCTGTCCACTGCCTTGCACGAGTCCTAACAGGATCGTACAGAGATTGTGGACAATTTTATTAGGGTCAATTTGTCCTTAGACAAAATCATGCCATACTCTGCATGATTATTGGGACATTCAGTCAATATTTAGCTAATTAACCCAATAAACATATTGGCCCCGATCCTGAACTAATAATGACAGGAGACTTATGCAGGCAGTGTGTGTAAGTCTTCTGTCAGGTAACGTGCGCATGCGCATAAATGTCACGCTAGTGTACCGGTATTCATATGTAACCGTACGATTGCTGGTACACAAAAGGGGCTGACCCCAATTTATGATTGTCGTATCTCCACCGTAGAGGTGGAGATAGACATTTAAATTAGGGGATTAGGGGGCGGGTGGAAGGCCCGGTAAGACTACATTGTAAGATTTATAGTAGGAATCTAGACACATAAGTGTCCAGATTTCCTACCGACAGTGGGGAGTGCAGGGGTGTGTACTCCCCGCGTGAACTTACATCCGCGTGAACGTAAAGCGTGCTGGGGTCAGGATCTAGCCCATTGTGTGTGGCCAATTTAAGTTTTGTATCAAACAAGGAACATTAGCCACTTAGTTTTGGTACTAAAAGGTATTCATTACAAAGGTATCTCTAATGGATAAAGTGATCCCCATTTTAACATTCCTTCATGTGGAAAACCTTAATGTGCAAAATACATCAAATTTTATTTTAATGTTTTTCCCTAATTAAAACACTCCACAGACCCCTGATATCAAGCAGCTAAAACATTGCAAGAATGCTTTTTTGTGACAGTCTTAGTTAAAGGGTGTTCTATAGACAATACTGCAGTAAGCTTAGTTTTTGTGTGTTGCATTGTTGTTGTTGTTTAAGCTATTCTTAAAGGAAACAAAGTGTCCTAAGTGTCTGGCACTTTACCCAAGACCATTCTGTGTTAATGTCTAGTGTGAGGTTTCATGGTCTTGCTGTAATGAGCAGTCTTGGTGAATTGCCACTCTGCCATCATACTCCAGGTTGACTCCCATTGTTGAGCGTTTTTGAAAAACAAATGCATCTTACATGTGTTCATCTCTACTTTGTTTCAGGTGTGTTGTGTTTTTGCAATTTATGTTCAATAAATTATTTTTTAATCATTCAACCAAAGTCGTATTTTGTATTTGTTGTTGTATTTGACATTCCTTTACTACCCGTCCATCACAATCATCAAGAGTTTCTTCTGAACAGAGACATGATTATAATTCCTCATATATTATATGGGAAACAAATCTTTCCACAGGCCATATTAATTATTTGTAGCTTCATATTTTTGAATGAAATACGTATTTACTAAATAATGTAAGGAGGAAATACATTTGAAATAGGGAAAAGTTCAGAATGTTCTACTCCTTTTCCAGTGTGAACTTGTTAAAAACCATGATACATTTGATCAAGAGTGGCTTAATATAAACACAGGAAAAACAAATGGGCAGAGAGAGAGAGAGAGAGAGATAGGGCCTGATCCAGACCTACGCCCGCCGTCGCTAGGACGGCGGACGTAAGCGTAAGATCGGCTGAAAAGCCGATCTGCGCATGCACCGGGCAGATGTTGCCTGGCATCCCTACGGCAACGGTCGATCGTGGACCGTAGAAGCACCGTAGGGACGCTGGAGAGGACGTCCCCAGCGTCCCTACGTTCAGGGGTTAGTGTAG
>WWET01000976.1:305278-319318 GCA_011038615.1 Limnodynastes dumerilii
GGACACACACATGGCTGACATCGTTAGCCATGCTGCCACTCATATTATTACAAGGCTCATCATTTCTGAGCCTTGTAGTTAGATCAGGACAGCATGGCTAACGATTTCAGCCATGCTGCACTTAGGGCCTCATTTAAAACATGCGATTTGCAGGTCGTGAGACGATTTGCAAATCAAAACATGTTTCCTATACTTTAACATTGTGATATATTATATCTCCGCGATTAATATATCAAAATCAATGCGATATTGATATTTTCAAATCAAACCATCTCTTGTGATATTTTTTAAATCGCATCCAAATCGCATGTTACTGAATACGGTGATTTGTGAAAAAATATCACATCAATATCGCCGCGAGATGCTTTGATTTAATATCACACTGAAAAAATCGCGTTTAGTAAATAGACCCCCCAGACAGGGAACTCACAGTCTGTTAGGATTCCTCCTACAGCTTGTAACAGTGTTTACCCTCATTTTTTCTTTTATGTATATATACAGTATAAGTAAAAAAAACCTGATAAAATGTCAAATAATTTAGTTGCACACAATAAGCTATCTGTCCTTTTTTACGGCTTTTCTTCTATGGTGGTCCTAATACTTTAACCCTAAATCTGCATCAATAGAGCAACACCACCTGGCACCTGCTGTTCTTAGACATTTTTTTAAACACTGTAACACAAAATGGGGGGTTTAAACATATCATATAATTCTTTCCATCTCCAGATCTTCTCCCCAGACTCACAGAGGTGAGGAGAACTAAACCTGCTTTGATTTTACCAAAGTGCTTACCAGGTTAACCTACCTGTTCAGCCTGTTTCTGCACTGGAAATGCAAAAGTCTTTAGTTAAAGATTTCCTGACGCAGCTAACCTGCTGAAACTGTTCCCAAAGACTGCTCACACACCTCTCCTTTATATTGAAGGAGGAATTTGTCAAGGTCATCAAATTGAAAAAACGTCAATAACTTCTAATGGGATCTCGGCAGCATACTTGACATAGTTAAAGGGTGTCCTTATTTTATGGCTAAACATCTGGCAGCCTAGGAGGCCAGTCTGTCAGTGCAGTAGTGTATGAGTCACACTCTCTCTCCATTATTCATTACACTGCAGAGGAGAGACACAGGCCCTCTCCCCTCATACAATATTTACACGGTCACATGTGCAAGACTGTGCTCAGAGGGTGAATAGAGGAGGAGACAGAACCCTGAGGACAGGTGAGTAACTTACTATTTCTAACTGGGTTTTTGGAGTTAGGTTACAGTGAACTGGGGATGGAAATGTAAACTGAGGTTTTTAAATCAGTGTGTACTAAGAGCAGAGGGTTTACTTAGTATTAGCAATGGGTTGAATGGGGAGTTTATTAAAGTGTAAATAGGGGTTAAATTAGTGTTAACTAGGGAGAATGGAGGTTAATTTATTGAGAATTTTGGCAAATGCCGGTTACATTTATGAACTGGAGACGGGATAGTTAAATGAGTTGGAAATTTTAAACAAGTGTGATCTGGAGAGAGGTTGTTTTGTCCTTCCTACCATGTGACAAGGTCAACTTATAAACTAGCCACCAGCCCATGGTCAACTTGAAGAGGCTCAATGACATTGGGCTGGATCCAGACCTTGTTAAGTGCATGAACCTAGTTACTCAAGGGCTAAACCATGTTGATTTCGGGGGGAGCCAATGTAATTGTATTCTTTGCATGCAGGGATATATCTTTGAATTCTTTACTGCACACAGATACTGACCAGCTTTACTATCACACTGTTATTTAGACTTGGGATAGGAAACATCACCTCTCTCTTCTAATACTGTTTGCAACAGATGAAATATTACTCCCCTGAAATCAACATGGTTTAGCCCTTGAGTAACTAAGTTCATGCACTTAACAAGGTCTGGATCCAGCCCATTATCCATATTGTAAACTTAAGGAATGACCAAACAATTGTTCTCTTGCTATATGTTGAGATTGTCTTTATTTGGATCTTGTGGCTGTTCCTGTCACAATCCTTTCAGCGCTTATGACCGAATTCACGCTTAAGAATGATTTGGGTTCTTAATTATACACAAAAAGTAGCAAGGCGACTCCCCTGACACGCCCTCGGTTTTAAGTTTTAACCGACTTACAAATGCCATAGAGTTGCCTTATCTTCACCCAATCTTCTTATCTTTGTTCTCTTACCAGCAGTTTTCCCGGCACGCCTTAAGGAAATAGGTTCGTCATGGTAATTCAGAGCCGTCCAGTTCTTAAGTCCTATGCAAATTGCGTATATTAAGGTACTACGCCTGCGCAATATATCCCTTCTTAAATAAAAAAACAGCTTTTTTAAATTGTGAATCAGGTCCTTAGGGCCTGTTCCAGAAGAACGGCCGCCGTCGCTAGGAGGGCGTAAGCATAAGATCGGCTTTTCAGCCGATCTGCGCATGCACCGGGCAGATGTTGCCCGACATTGCTACGGCAACGCCCGATCCTGGATCGGGTGTCCGTAGCAGCGCCGTAGGGACGCTGGAGGAGACGTCCCCCAGCGTCAATGCAAAAATACAAGAACCACCCAAAAGACAGGATTCAATTAACATAAATACATACATACAGAAGGCAGCTGTAGACAAGGTACAAGGGGCCTGATCCAGACTAACGCCCGCCGTCGCTTTTGAGCCGATCTGCGCATGCGCCGGGCAGAAGTTAGGGTAGCCTTCAGCCGGCGTAAGGAAGGGGCCATACGCCCGCACAGGGGGAGTGTCAAGGTAAGTGACACTGGATCAGGCCCTTAGTCTCTGAGGTCCTTTATTTTAGGTAACCTTTGTGTATATACTCGCTGTTCTGCAAGGATTATGGGGCTCTTTCAGACCCAATCTATCTGGCTAATGGATAACACTTACGAGTGCCATAGGGCTACCTTATCTACCTGTGCAGTGTCCGCAAGAACATTGCATCTCCCCGTCACACTGACGCAGACCCGCTGTACCAAACCAGACAGGTGAGTGTACAAGTGGAGCCTATGGGGAGTCTTAGGGTTAGGCTGCGGGGAGGGGAGTTTTAGGGTTGGCTGCAGGGAGGGGAGTCTTAATGTCAGGCTGCGGGAAAAAGAAGGTTAGGGTAATGGAAAGGGAGAGTTAGGGTGAGAATTAGGAGAAGGGTTGGGGTTGGAGAAATACTCACCTCTCGCTACTGCGGATTTGTCCTGGTGATCTTCAATTGCTTGTCCTTGGCAGGTCAGAAGAAAATGAATGCAGAGCCAATTCAAAACTGGATAGCAGAAAATGGCACTTTCGCCGAACCACACCCCACCCCACAATAAAAGAAAACAATTTTAGCCACTTTTCTTTATATTTCAACCTGAAAATATGAAAAATCATATATCAGGAAATTATTGCTGCTGTTTTCAATTCTGAAATTTCAATTCTAGCATAACTGCTGTGTGCCCGTACACTACGTGGTGTATGTGCTTGCAATTCAAATGACACAGTTATTTGCGGTTCTGGATTTCATGCAACCTACACCACATTTCCAAGCGCGTTGGCGCAACGCACACTGCATGCGTATTTGTGCATAGTTCTGGATCGGGGGCCAAAGTGGGTAGCAAGATGGTTTAAATAGTCAGGTGTCAGGTGCAATTCATTGTGGATAATGAAGAGCAGACACATGACCCAGAAACTAGAATTTGGAACTGCAGATGAAAATGAAAAGACAGCACAGGAGAATTCTGTTAGTGGAAGGAGACGTAATTGTGCCACATACGTCCTTAATTTCCTGTCACTAGCTACTACGCATGCGTAGTAACTATTTTATGCAATATACGTATCTTTTCGTTACGTAGATTGCATATGTGCGGTCTTTAAAGACCATGCGCAATCTACGTAACAAAGCGATACGTAGATTGAGTAAAATAGTTACTACGCATGCATAGTAGCTAGTGATGGGAAATTAAGGATGTATGTGGCACAATTACGGAGTTGTGAAGTAGGAACAGCTTTAAGCTTTTTGTCTTCTAAGGTATATATATCTGGATTACAATAAAAAAGCACATGAGATTTGTACATCCACTCCAGCCTTCAAAATGGAAACTTTAACACTTTATCCATTCATTCTAGCTGTTGAAACAGATGCTTGAACAACCTATGCATCTATTCTTAGTGCTGAAACAGATGCCTGAACACCCAACCATCCATTCTGGCTGCTGAAAATGATGCCTGAAAGTTTCTGCATCCATTCTGGCTGTCGAAACAGATGATTGAACATCTTAGCTATACATTTTGGCAGCTACAATGGATGTCTAAACACAGTAGCCATTTATCACTGCTGCCACAACAGGGTTTTTTGTACCTCAGGTCCCCAATCCAGCTAGCAGTGTTAATTCTGTGGCTAGGTAGATATAGGTAGGCAGCGGGTATTTGTTCCTGTTCACCACCATCACCATGCTGAAAATTAGAATGGCTGACAAAAGTACTCGTGTAACCATTCCAGCAACTGGAATTGAGGTCCATGGGCCGGATCCTGACTTACGGACACCCGAGGTCAGTATTGGCGGCATTGTAGTGGGGAGTGCATGCCCTGTGCACTCCCTGCTGTCGGTAGGAAATTTGGACACTTATGTGTCCACTTATGTGTCCAGATTCCTACCCTAACTTTTACGATCACATATGTATGCCGACACTTACGGCATCGTAAGAAGGTTGTGTGCATGCGTACAACCTTGTAGACAGGGGAATTACATACACGCTGTATGTAATTCCCCTGTCAGTGGTAGTGGGATCTGGGCCCATGTACCTTTGTTTGTCATTTTGGCTGCTGGAACAGGGCTCTGAACACATTAGATATTGATTCAAATTGACATAATTGATGCTTGAGTACATTTCCCAGACATTCTGACTAATGTAAAAAGGCTCTGAGTATCCCAGACAATCATTGCAGTTGCCAAAATAGATACCCGAATGCCATGGTCATGCATTCCATTTTTCCGCATAGATGACTATGGTGCTCAGACATCCTTTCCAGTAGCCAGAATGGATATCTAAGGTCTTTAGGCATCTGTTCTGGAAGTCGGC
This sequence comes from Limnodynastes dumerilii, assembly GCA_011038615.1. Classification (NCBI taxonomy): domain Eukaryota; kingdom Metazoa; phylum Chordata; class Amphibia; order Anura; family Limnodynastidae; genus Limnodynastes; species Limnodynastes dumerilii. Next base: position 310,318 of record WWET01000976.1, read on the forward strand.
ATGTATCCTTGATATGCTCAGAGACCCAAAAGGCAGATGTAATTGGAGATTCTGGCATTGGGGTAAAGAAAATTTAATTTAACTTTACATTTTGTTGCTATGAATTCTGATCTCATAGCAAATTGTGTGGTTGTGTTATATTTGATTAAGATTTTAGTATTAAGACTAACTTACTTTATATGGAAACATGCAGTGCCTGATCCAGACTTAATAAGGACAGCCGATTCTCGCATGCGGCGTACGTAAGTTGGGCTGCATGTGCGCTGCACATGCCAGATGCTATGCTTTGGAATGTTGATCGTACAAAACTTGTTTACGTACGATCAGAGATCCGTATGATAGGGCATGACATCACTACGCATGGCCGAATATACGCATTGTGGGTGGGGGGAGGCATTTAAATTGTACAGTATGGGCTTGGTTAGGCACTTAGATACAACTAGGCATAACATAAGACCACAGATATGCAAGGAAATGTTAATATAGGGTTCTGAACACGTAAGGCAGCTAAGTTACGCACGTGAGAGGGGAGTGCCAGGGGTAGTGCATTATCCTCTGTAGTGCGTAACTTAGGTACTCTTGCGTATGTAAAATCATCTTAAGTCTGGATCTGGCCCACAGTTACTACAACTAATAATCTATTAATAATTGTTAGGGCTATGCAAAATGGATATATGCATAAAACATTTAACATTACTGAAAAAATTGTCTGTCCTTAGGTGACAGGGGAACTTCAGAAAAGCAATGTATTCCAACACTGGTAGTAAAATCAGATCATACTGACAACATCACCTGATGCAAAATATATCAGGGAGTATTATCTGATTGTTGTTATTCAACCATTGCAAGTATAATTGCTTTATAAGTTTGAATATTTTCTATGCTCATTTACAGCACTTTTTGGATTTTTCTTTTTAAATATGCTCACAAATATTTAAGGTAAAAGTGACCGCCAAACGCAATTAATAAGAGGCCACATCTACACAAGTACAGCTGTTTTGTAAGGCTGGTAAAATTAGAAAAATTACAAAAGTGCAAAACACAAGTAATAATCATTAATTCACAACAATGTGAAGCATACATATCTTGTTTTTTTATTTATTTATATTGTACCATTAAAAAGTGCAATGATTGAAAAATGTTTATATGCAAAGTTTATTATTTACAGATATGTAACATAGACCATAGCACCAAAGACCATTATTACATAAGCATTTTACAATGTGTACCAACACAAAAAAACCTTATCAATAAACTCTTATGCAATATTTCCCGCAAATGCATGGTTGTGTGTGATATAAACGTTTTGCTCTTAAGATGTATCTGCTTGGACTTGTGCACTGGAGACATTTGCTTTAGACCTGCGCAGACTTGTTCCCCTCGTAATCAGATCAGCATAACCTTCCTTGTGGGAGAAAGCATAGCTGGATCTGCGATTCAAAGTTCCTCGCTTGAAAGGCGTTGTCATTGCAATTGTAGTCACCTCACTTTGTCCTTTTGATCCATAAGCATTTCTCTGCAGATAAATAAATATTATAAGCAATAATACAATAATTATGTTAATACAGTGGTACCTTGACTTACGAGTTTAATTCGTTCTGTTACTGAGCTTGTAACTCAAGTTGCTCTTATCTCAAATCAAATTTCCCCATTGAAATGAATTGAAATGCCATTTATCTGTTCCAGCCCCCAAAATGCCATCCCGGTATTTTTTTATTACAGATTTTTAATAAGAAAAAGTATAAAAAACCAATAATGTATAATAACATCATCCCCCATCATGTCTGTCCAGCACCCATCATCCTCCATCATGTCTGTCCAGCACCCAGCATCCCCCATCATGTCCAGCACCCACCATCCCCCATCATATCTGTACAGCACCCATCATCCCCCATCATGTCCAGCACCCACCATCCCCCATCATATCTGTACAGCACCCATCATCCCCCATCATGTCCAGCACCCAGCATCCCCCATCATGTCTGTATGTACAGCACCCATCATCCCCCATCATGTCCAGTACCCAGCATCCCCGATCATGTCTGCCTAGCTTACTTACTTACTTTTGAATTCTTACTTTTATACCGTAGCCTTCTCTTCTGCCATCTCCTCTCCTATGCGGCGGGCTTGATTGACGCTGATGTGACCTCAGGTCACGCCAGTGTCAGGGGGAGGAGCTGCTGCACTGCATCTGACTGTCACACAGGACAGGCATAGCAGAAATGGACACTGCTGTGTAAGGCACTCTCATCAGAGTGATGAGAGCACCTTACATTTTTTTTTTACTGCAGCGTTCATCACACTGCTGAGCGGGTACCTCAAAGTTTTGCTCGCAATGCAAAAACCCTAACGAGTGCCAACTCGTATGTCGGAAAACTCGCATCTCAGTTTACTCGTAACTCAAGATACCACTGTAGTAGAAGTATACATACATACATAGCAACTTAGAAAATGAAGGCAGATAAGAGGCACATGGATCATCCAGTCTGCCCTGTTTTTTTTTTTTTTATATTGACAGTAATCCCTATTTGACCCTCAATTTAGATACATACTTTTAGATTTAACCAAAGAATGCTACTGTTTTAGCCTCTGTGTTAGCCTCTACCATCTCAGATGGGAGGCTTTACTACTTTTTCTCTCTTTAGACCTCTTGATATATTTAACAGCTGCTATCATATCTCCTCTATTCATTCTCTGGACCAAACTATATATTGAGTTCCGCTAGTATTTCTCATATGTTTTTTAAACATGCCCTGTCCCATTTTAGTTGCTTATCTTTTTCCAGTCTTTCTGGAGATATGGGCCCTAATTCACACTTAAGAAGCTGCAGGGTCTTAGGAGCTTTTATTTAAGAATATTGGTAATTTGCATGCAAAGTCATGGTGACTACGCAATCTATGTAGCATTTAGGTACGTGGATTGAATTTGTGCAGTCTTCAAAGACTGCACATAGTTTTTTAAGTAATAGGGGGCATGCCCATGCAGCCTCAGTAGATAGGTAACGTGGGTCGGGGGAAAAATTAGGATCCAGTCCCATGCCTTCAGTCTACCTAGATTATTAATCATCAGAGGGTTACGTTTCAAATCTATATAAAAGTAAAAAAGTAAAGCAGGTCAGTACCTGCACACAAAAAGCAAAAGCACAGTATTCTCCCAGTGTGCAAAGAATAGCATTAAACACTCTTTATTACACATTCCAGGTGAAAAATTATTATATGTTCAGTGGCGCACCCTGGGGGGGTTTCTGGTTGCCCAGAAACCCCCCCTAGATTGAAAAATGAAAACAAATATTGAAAAATGAGCAAAAAAGGGTAACATTCAAAAAGGGGCGTGGCTTCGTGGGTACCGCAAAAGGGGCGTGGCTTAGCTGCCATGTGATCTGGAGGAAGATGGTCCTGTCCTGTGCTGCATTAGGAAAGCAGGTGGGAATGGTGAATGGGTGAATGGGTCATTACAAATACAACAGTGCTTATGCACTAACACAGGCTCTGTACATTGTGTAATGTGCTCTACTAATGCATTGTCTACTGCTATTACTATTAGATCTGTTCCTTCAATATAAAACTACTATTTTACTGTGTGAAAGAAGTAACTTATAAATCACCTATAAAAAAATATCAGAAAAGGACCTGTTACAGCCAATAACCAAAGCAATTCCTTAATGTAGAATTTTTATTATTTTAAAATCTATATTATAACGTCCTGCTTTCACAGAGAACCTTACTGGATGTCTTACATGTCCTGGCAGTCAGATAGTACGACCGTATTATCAGTATTGTCATTTTACATATGTTTTATATTTTAACAGTGCATCATATTAAGTAGCTCTTCACAATTTTACACACGTCAACCTCTGCCGCATTACAGTCTAATTCCCTAACAAACAAGCACACACACACACATATACACGCTAGGGGTAAATTTTGCCTCGTGCAGTATGACATTGTGGGCGGGTCAGGAGAACAGCTTGGGCAGGACGCGGCGGAGCTTATTTGCCGCGTTTTCGTGCTCCAAAACGTTTGCAGCTATGATAATATACCTCACATGTATTACACGCATTGGAAACCCCCCTTTCAAAATCCTGCATTTGCCACTGATGTTCTTTCCTAATTGAACGGTGGTTATGCTTTGTGCAAGCACGTAACTGACAATGTGAATGTAGTAATAGTCATGCATAAAAAGAAGGTTCAAAATAAATTCATTTTAAAACCCAACATGCAACACAATGAAAAAGCAGCATTTCCATACTGTTAATGTTGTTTTTAAAAGGTTAATTTATTCCGGTATAGGTTGTGGCTTGTGAAAATGCTAAGCCAGGCCTGGCCAACCTGTGGCTCTCTAGGTGTTGTGAAACATAGCCAATTCCTGACAAAGCAAGCTGGGAGTCGTAGTTTCACAACACCTGGAGAGTCACAGGTTGGCCAGGCCTGTACTAAGCTGTAAATTGTGCATACTTACATGGGTCTGGATTGGGCTCACCTGCTGTAAATTGAAAACATCCCCCACCCGTTACATTACATGAAACACCTCTCCAAATGCAAGCTGTCGCTGCAGTGAGCTATGTTCAGGTCTTTATGGACACAATTGCTAGCCATCAGGTGTATGTTCCAGTCTAGATCAGGCCAATTTTCTTCAGCTCAGGGGTTCATATGTGGACATTTCAATTTTGGGGGTTAGTGTTTTATTTTTATTCACTGGCACCTGAGCATATTTTCCCATTCAGTACTTTATCACTGCAACAACTAGTTTAAGTTTCATTTTTGGTTTCGTTATTTTACGTTCATGCAACAATAGTAGAGAGCTATACAAAACAGTTACTTCTGCAATTAAACAGATACATTTTTCCACAGTTTTTGGAAATCCTACTTATTATAATTATATAGAACACACCTGAATGTGCATTTTAATAATAATGACTTACATGATGGACTTGGTTATAATTAAGCACTTTGGTGACAAAACTGAAAAGAAGTGATGGAAGAACGGTAATTCCCACAGCCAGCAGTATGATGAGCCAGGTAAATCCATGACTTAATGTATTTCGTGTTGCATCTATTATAAGGAATAAAAAATACAAAGAAATTTTTTTTGATTTATATGACTGAGAAGTTGTGAATTCAACTTTGGATTATATGGTAAGACTCTGTGTACTAATTATATTTTGAGGAATGAGTAAATTTAACCACACACAGTACAAACAACACATAATACTGTACATAATATATACTCATAATCTGATAATCAGGATGATCTCCTGACCTTTACCACCCTGTGTCAGCTCTGTTAGGACCAGCGGTCATTTTGTTCAGACAGACTGAATGATTCAGTTATTGGGCCAAAGCGTTTAGCAACATTTTATAAATCGGTCCATGCCTAAGATTTCAACCAGTTCATTTTTTTTTTGTGCATGTACAGAACAACAAATGCATTAACGTTAAAACGATACTATTTCATACTAGGAACTCTTATCTAAAAGGGATATTAGATATTTTTAAGTAGTCAAATGTAAATTTAAAAAGTAATTTATTCATTTTAGTATCACTACTACACTTCTCAGACCTATAAAGCTACTTATAAGTACTGTAGATTAATTACCCATCATATGTAACAAGTCTGTAAAAGAAAATTACAGTAATTATGCTACAATCTACTAAAAGCATGAAATCCATTTTCACTTAGTTTTGAAAATACTATATTTTATGGTTATTAATTAGCTTTTATTCACCTCTTGCTTTTGTAAGGTTAATGTCTCACGTAAACCTAAAATGCATTTGTAATTCAAGGTGGTGGGCATGTGGTCAGCGAAGGACTAAAGTGGACATTTGCACTTAAAATGGTGTGTGCATTATCAGAAACTCACTACAGAAATTGCTGAGTCTGCCTTGGAAACTGCCAAGATATACATATATGTGTCAACCATCTGTAAATCACATCTGCCATTAATTTTATAGCTGTGCAAGGAACAAAAACACAAATGGATGATAAAACCAAATATGTTACAACATACATCACAGATTTACAACATTACTATCATATGCATATCTACTATCTATGGGAGTTAAGAATTATTTGAGTGCTTCACTTCACGGCAAATATAGTAAAAATATTGTTATATGAGTCAAAATACAGAAGCTTCAAAATAAATTAAATGAAATATTTTTTTTCCTTATTTTACACAGCACAATGCATAAACAGCATTACCATACCATGGGATAAATGTAAGTGGAACATATTAGTTGTGGGTCATCTTTTCTCCTGCCTAAAGAAAGACAAAGGCATAGGTGATCATGTATTCCTCTTTGGGACTTAGTCCAGAGTTAACAAATACTCCTTCTTCATGTGTCAGTGCAGCATTTTGGTTTTTTAGTTACTGTACATGTGCTGTACAGGAGCAAGCTCAAAATTATAGCAAAGTGGCTGATTAATCGGAGAAAAGATACTTGGAAACATGTTACTTATATAGGCTTATGGATTACTTTAAGTTATTACATATCTGTATACTTATTCCCTATACTACCAATCCATGGTTCCTATTAATGGAAATCTGAATAAGGAGTATGCATAATCACTGTGACACCTGCACATCCACTACTCAAGAACAGAGAATCACGTCTTTATTGTTCAAAAAATTATGGGGACAATTTTTAAACTAGGGTAAATTAACAATCTTTCATAGGCCAGAGCTAAGCAAGTGCAAAATAAGTACAGGCAAAAGCTAGAGTTCCAGTTAACACACAATCAACTTTCCATTTTAACAAAGTCTAACAGCTGTTAGTGTGTTAAATCCAATTTCAATACTCTTTATTATTACTTTTTCTTATTACTAGATATACAATAGCAATGAAATTTAAATATACCTGTTCAAGGGAGATAAAAATAAATAAATCAATAAAATATGGATTGATTGTTAGTTGGCGGTTACAGTCTGCGGCCCAAAAATAGTATTTTAGAAATACAGGCAGCCAAAAGCTGATTTTCAGTTGCCTCTATTTCGAAAATAGTATTGAGAAATTTTTAAGAATTGATTCGGAAATCACTGCCGCAACTACACCCACCGCACTGTCGGACACTACACTGGCCGCACTGCCAGAGATAAGTAGTAGGAACTGTGCTAGGGACAGTGCTGGGATCAGGCTGCGGGGAGGGGGGGTCTTAGGGTTAGGCTATGGGTAGGGGACTCTTAGGGTCAGGCTGCGGAAAGGGGAGTCTTAGGGTCAGGCTGCAGGGAATGGAGGGTTAGGGTAAGAATTAGAAAAAGGGTTAGTGTAGAAGAAATACTCACCATTCGCCGTGCAGTCTTTACTCCAGGGATTTAGGAGAACTTTCATCGTTCAGAGGTATGAACCAGCCATTTCAAATCAGTTGGAAATAAGTTTAAGTCCTTGGCATGCGCAGTATATCCACTCGTAAAAATACGCACTGAGGGGGTGATTCAGAGATGCGATTGCGAAAAGATCGCAAATATACGCACCTTAGGTAAGATCTTACCAGGTTACAGCCCACTGCATAAACAGTCACTCCCCTTGCAAACAGCGGCGGATCTTAAAGTTAGACCACCATTGACTAACCCTAACTCTGCGCTGTCATTTGAGATCTTAAGGGAAGTAGTAGCGTTTATTTGCGATCCTAAGTGTCTGCCCGCGCCCACTTTCCCTCATCTCCCTGCCTCCCCCCGCCCATTTTCATGCAAATCCTTCAGATCTTAAACTTTCGCAGCACTTAAGATCTTAAGTGCTTGCGATCGATTCAAACTTACGCTCTTAGCGAATTTACGCTCCTAAACTCTACGTAGACGGCGTTGCACTATTACTACGCATGTGCAGTTATGCAAATTTTCTAAGATCCTAAATATACGCTCCTAAGTTGCGTGAAAATCGTATCTCTGAATCAGCTCCTGAGATTCTACACTTACTTAAGTATGAATCAGGGCCTTTTTCTTTATAGATGTTTATGTTCTGGAGATATGGCCTCCAGAACTGAATATAGAATTCCAGGTGAGGCCATGCTAACAACCTGTAAAGTGGTATTACTACCCTCTTTCTGCTATTAATTCCTCTCTCTTTGCACACATACTGTACAATATGACTTTCCTTTATGATTGGTTTATTACACTGCCTGACTACTTTAAAGTTATATGAAACAGTGACTCCTAGATCCCATTGCTCCTCAGTAGCTTCTAATGTAATGCCATTAATGCTATTCCACACTCCTAAAAGTAGTTTCACACTCTTGACAATTTTTTCAGGCTACCTTAATCATTAGTCATTTAGTCTACCTGTTACATATCTTTGTGTCATCTGCAAAAAGGCATACATAACTATGTGTTATTACACCAGTAAAGGAAATAAATATCTCTGGGAAATAAGCGGGAATATTGGCAGGCTGGAGACACACATGGAGGAAATATTTTAAGACTGGATACACGCAAGGCAGAGATATTGGATGGATATATATGCTGTACACACACACAAACTGGATAACAGTAAGTACTCACAAGGCTGTGCTTCTTTTGTATTGTGGTTACAACATGGTTGCCGACTTTTTGCAGCTTCTCTCCGGGAGATTCCGGAGAGAAGCTTGCGCCGCATGCGGGCGGCGGGGCTTAATGACGCGATTTATGCAAATCGTGTCATTAGGCTCTGCCCCCTGGCTCATACGGCCCCGTTTTTACTTAAATTAGGGGTCGGGACGGGGCTTGATGCCGCAAATTGCGTCATCAAGTCCCTTCCTGTGCCTAGCAACACTAGTATACTAGTGTTGTTAGGCAGGGGGGCAGGACTTGAGGCCGTGGTTTCAGTGAAAATGTCTGTATGGCTGTCACTAAGATATATAGTCTATATTGTGTGGCAGTTTTAGGATGAAGTGAGAATTGTATAACGGAGAGTAGGAGGCTGTTTGTATTGTATAGTGGTGACTATGATTTGATTTCTTTTATTGTGGTTACAAGATTGTGTTTTAAGACGCTTACATGGATACTATACTCTATTAACTATAATGTTAA
>WWET01000976.1:364916-377971 GCA_011038615.1 Limnodynastes dumerilii
CCGATCTAAAGAGAGCAAGGGTGAGAGACAGAGGGCGAGAGAGAGAGAGCAAGAGAGAGCAAGAGAGAGAGAGAGAGAGAGAGAGAGAATGGGGATAGATAGAAAGAGAGAGAGGGAGATGGCGAGAGAGGGAGATACGAAAACAAAGAGAAAGAGAAAGTGAGAGAGAGAGAGAGAGGATAGAGATAGAGCAGCTTAAGTTTATAAGACTTGGCATTGTTGGTTCTGACCTAGTTCTATAATCCTATGTGCTTCACATTAGCAAATCAAGAGTTAGGGACTGCTCCCCAAGTTTATATTATGATTCTGCCATCTGATTATCTTGTAAAGTCTCAGTTTTACCACAATGATTAAATCTATAATTATTTTAGTTATATATGACAATTTGAATTTTACCATGTATTAAACCAACTATTAAAAGTAATTAGGCATGCTCTCATTCCTAAGCCATATAACTCACAACTGGTATCACTAGTGACCATTACAATCGGCAGATTTAAGTTATTTAGAAATAATTCCTTAGATCTTGTGTCAACAGTTCAATTCTGCTCTTTGCTCTGTACGGGGTTTGTATGTTTTCACCTTTTTGTGGGTTTCCTCCAGATACCCTTGTTTCCTCCTATGCTACGCTGGTAGCGTAAATAGCTTCTCCCAAAACAAAATATGTTTGAAAAAGTATGTTAAGGTTTGTGCCATGTCCAGTTTTGCAGTAACTGGACATTACCTATTGTATTAATATTAAAATATGAGTGAAAAATTTCAGGCGATAAAGTGCTAAAATATTCATTAGTAAACTAGATATTAGATTTAGGGAATATTTAAGTAGGACAAGACTAAATACGTAATTCTGGTAAATTACACATTCCTAACTACCAGTTGGGAGTCTTGAAACATTATAAACCTGTTTCGCTGGCAGGAAAAAAATTACCATAAACAGGTTCTACTAGTTGGGGAATGAATTTATATAACACTTAAAATACCTTTCTGTGACTTTTATTTTTTTTATAGGACTTGACATTGTTGGTTCTAAATCCTATGTGCTTCACATTCCCTCTTAGCAAACACAGAATTAAGGACTGCTCCCTGATTATTTAATATGATTCTGCCATCAAATTATCTTGTAAAATGAATATATCTGTAATTATTTTAGTTAAATATACAAGTTTTATTTTTACTATATATTGAGTAAACTATTAAAAATAATTAGAGGTGCTCTCGTTCACCAGTCACATATGTCATACATAGACTTGGTTAATAGTAGCACAAATATTCAGGGTCCTCAAGCACCCAAAGTGAGCATGGTGGAGAGCAGTGACATCTATATCATGACAAAAGAAATATAAATACAATTCAAATGCTCTTTGGGGAACACTTACAAAAATATTTAATGATTTGTGGAAACTATTTAGTAATGTGAAATTAATTATTTGAAGAAGGTGAGATAGAAAGAGGGGCTACCTTGTTTGTCTCCAGTCAACATCCACACTTTCATATTTGCATTTTTCAGTAAGTGTATTGTTTCTGGAACACCATCTTGCAATTTATCTTCAATTGCAGTTGCCCCAAGTAACTAGGGAGAAAATCAGAGCATCGAGAAATTAAGGCAGTTGATACTTCCATTATTACTATACAGTAATATAGCCCAAGCCCTCGCTGATATTGAAAAACCATTGATAAATGCCCTAACCAGAGTACCTTTAAGTTATTTTCCATTTCATCATAAACCAGTTCCAGACACTGAGCCCGATTCTGCAAAGTTACACTGGCCTGATGGTATCTTTTGTTCCACTCAGTGTATACGGCATGATCCACTTCTTTATAAGCCAGACATAAAGTTCTCAGAGTTTCTTGTGCAAACATCTAGTTCAACAAAGTTCATGACAGAATATTGGTGATGACAGTATAAGAGTGTAACAGCATAACATTTTTTTATTAATTAGTTAATTTATATTAAAACCTGTAATGGCTGACCACTACATTAAGTATTAATGCACTATCATAATATCTGGTGAAAGTTGTAAATGTGTATGATGCTGTATTTTTATACCACTTAAAATGATAATGCTTTCTTCACTTACAGTCAGATACTTCTCCTGTGGTACATAGCTATAGACATTGTTTATTTATAACAAATGCACAAACACTGTAAACAAGGACACTGAATGAAAGCAGAATACTCATACAGTTTTAAACAGGGTTTCATTGAGCGGAGATAAAAGTTGGGTTTCATAATGCCGTGAAAGGTGTAGGTGTAGGGAGCGGTGTTAGAATGGGAATTAGATTTTTTGGGGGAAAAGGCACACCTTGGTGGCATGGCTAATGTAAGAGTTCTCATACTGTAAACAGGTGTGGGCCAAGCGAGGCAATATGGGCTACCAATTACAGGTAAATAGTCTGGTGTTGTTTTGTGTTCAAGCCATCAGAACCAAGTGGAGGTATATTCTGGGTATTGCTCAGCTGATTCCATTAGCAGTTCTTCCACTGACATGTGCCACACTATTCTTGTGAATCAGTCCTTCAAACTTGAAGGGACAAGGGACCTCCAGCTCAAATGTTTTAAGAGTGATTTTTGCAGCTTTTCAGAGGAATCTGTGACAGGGGCAGCATCCAATATTGTTGACAGCACACTCTTTATGACAAAATGGTACCTGTTTATGTAGAACACACTATCCAAACACCCCTAATCCTATTGGTATTGGCACAGGGCTGCTTCACATTTCTATGTTCAACCTAACAGTTAAGCAATAAAGAATTCTTACTGTAGTGTACTTTTTATTAAACTAGTAAGTCCATATTAAAACATACAGGGCTTGATTCAATTACGGGAAAAAGTTTGCGTCATATATGGCACAAAAATTTTTGCCGATTTTTATGCACATCTCTATGGGGTGTGCGCAAAAATCCTCCCAAATAAATTCATGGAATTAGCTTTGCACCGCAAAATACGTGGGTGTAAAGCTAATTGAATTAGGCCCACAGAGTTTAGTGTTAGTTATGAACTTGAACTTGACTTGCATTCACTTGGTCATGTGTTCAAATCACCCATAGTACAGACAGAACCGATGCTTGGTCAAGTGTATCCCAAGCCGAAAGATCATGTATTTTATTTGATGAATAACTATAAGGTTTGTAAACAAATTCTAAATTATATTGGTATTATGGTGCTTGTAATAAGGGCAGTTAGTAGTACACTGCAGAGTAGTGACTGCATGCATTGCGACCAGACAAGGTGGATATGCCCTGGCACTCTGTCACTGCTATCACTCCACCGTTCCTGCCACAGTTTTTAAGTTTTAAAGTTGTGGGCACGGAGACCTGTAGAGCTCAGTATAGTGCCACCATCAGGTGGTGCCCTGAAATACCGCATGGTAAGACAATTTATTTAATTTTTTTTAATTTTTTTATTGAATTTTCAAGGTAAGTTTCACAATGGATAGAAGCAGAAATAGCATTTTTCCCAGCAAGGGTACATACACCACATGACATTTGCATCACAAATATTTCACATTCGAGTGTCTGTAGCCCGACAGGCCGAATACAATCCATCATGAAGATCAATATTAGCAAGTCTAATAAACAAAAAGGTCAACATACGACCAAAATAAAACAAAATAACATAACTTAACATGTCACCGACTTTATCAATTGCTACTGTTTTCCTTTGTTGCAGGTCAGATACTACTATAAGTCCCAGTACATACCCTTATAAGTGGAAAGGTCTCATGGTAAGACAATTTATGGCCAGGGGTGGGCTGAGTCCATGGCATAGTTGTTGCCTCTGGAGCTGCTTGGAGCTGCATTCTTTATGTAATGTAGGGTTGAGAGGCAGGCAAAGAAAGATGCTCCTCAGACACTCTAATTGCTAGCATTCAGTTTGTTAATGGCTGTCAGCATGCTGAATTAATGGAAGGCTGGACCAGGGGCATTTTAAGAAGTTAGGGGGCCCTTGTGCAGGATTTGCATATGGGCTCCCCCCTCGCCTTACCCAAGACAGGACTGTCTGTCCCAATTTGCGGGCTAAAAAGGGGTGGGGCTTACAGCACTGTTAGGCCCTGCCCCCCTTTCGGCCCGCGAATTGGGACAGTCCCACCGCAGGGGAAGTGGGACTCATTTGGCATCTATTTCTTCCCTCTGGAAGATCTTAGAGGAAAGAAATAGATGCTGAATGGCCCCCCTTTCCCCTGCCGAACCAGGGCGCAGGAGGCATGCCACAGGGCCCCCTGTTATGAGGGCCCTGTGTGCACTGCACACCCTGTGCCCATTATAGATACGCCTATGGGCTGGACCTATGCACCAATTTATTAATTGAGGGTATAGCAGATGAGGACAGGCTGCAATGGCATGGCGCCTGATTTAGAATCATGATCAGATCTGGGGCCAGCTGCAGAAAAGGAAAAGTGGAAATATTGCCCATAGTAACCAATCAGATTCTAGTCTCCTAGCGACGGCGGGCGTAGGTCTGGATCAGGCCCAAAGTCACTATAATGTTATAATGCTTTGTGTATGGTATAGAGGCCACCAGAAAGTTCTTAGGATTGCAAATTGGCCACTAGTGTTAGAGAGACTTTGCTCCAAGTTGCAAATTTTAAATGATTCACCTGATGGTGGTGGGGACAGACGTGTCTGCAAGCACAAGGCAGGTTGCCTTCCCAGTGACGGTAAAAGCAATAATGATACTGGGTCTGACCCAGGACCTCACCAATAAAATAGTATATCTATATAATCATCAAACTAAAGAAATTCTACTGAATATAGTCGCTATAAGTTTATAAAAAAACTCTTTAATAAATCATTAAACAATAAACAATTTAAAACATAGAGTTGGGGCCCCAATAAAAACAGTACAAATCAATTATTTCAAGAATAAGCAGTCAGTTCTTGAAATAATTGATTATTTATTAGTATTAGTATTTATTGGGATCCCAACTCTATGTTGGGGCCCAGTGATGTTATAAAAAAAAGAAAACATGCTATGAGAGCAGAGTACTCACTTCCAATGATTTCTCAGTCGAATCCTTATTAGTGCAGTCAGGAAGAAGACGCTTTAGAATAACATCATCTGCTCCTTTTGTGTAAAGCTTAATCTTTCCTTCAGGTTCTTTGACTGGTAATAAATGGTTATTTGCACAAATTAGACACACACTACCTGTGTCTGAACCATTTCCTAATGATCCATACAATATAATTGACTGCTTACCCAATATGGACATTCTCTTGCGAGCACTGCTGAAGTCAAGGAGAACCAGCACTTTGTAGGTTTTCTCCACTCCAAGCTCATTTATAGTGATGCTATCTTGTGTACGGGACAAAAAGACAAAACCAAAATTCCTTGCTGCCGTAACTAAAGCTTCTTCATCAGGACTTGCCGCTTGATACACTAACTTGTCTGAGCAAAACAAAGTAACAATGAATTCAAAGGGATAAATAACATAAAAAGTACATATTTTGCAAACCTTGAAATAGAGATGCTGCATTTACAATGCTTAAAAAAAGGATCTGGGGCTATGTATAATATTAGTGTGGGTATTATGAAAGGGCTGTTCACTCCCAGAACTGGCTTGCTTCAAAAAGGCAAAGTAATTGATCCCTTGTGCACTGAAGATGGAGCTCCGAATGGTAAGTGTTAATTTTACCCCAACCCTTTACCCAATCCTTACCCTAACCCTCCCCACCCTTTCTATGACACTAACCCTAACACTCCCTTCCCCAAAGCCTGATGCCAACCCTCCCTCTGCCACACTCTAACCCTAAGACTCCCCTCCCTGTAGCCTGACCCTAAGACTCCAATCCACACAGCCTACACCAAGACTTCCCTACCTGCAGGCTGAACCTAACCCTAAACTGTAAAGTTCCCAGAGAGGTTACTCACCTTTCTTGTTCTCTTGTGAGGTCTGCGGTGGACGGCAGGTGCGACGGATCCAGTGGGTAGTCTAGCAGACGGCTTCAAAAAAAGGAATGGGTAAGTATGCCGATCGGCATACTTACCCATTAAAAAAAAATTCTAGTTTTTAATATTGGCTGTCTCTACTTCAGGGTTACCAGGACCGCTAATTTAAATAAAGGACAGTAGTGGAGCCAGGGAGAAATGTATTTATTTATTTATTATGATTGCAATAGTTTGGTGGTTGCTTCGTATGGATTAACTTCAAATATAACGATAGGGATCGCAGGAGATCCAAAATAGGTTGAACTTGATGGACTGTTGTCTTTTTTCAACCTCATCAACTATGTAACTATGTATGTACTTCTAAAACAGCCATAGAGAGAGAAAGAGAGAGAGAGAGAGAGAGAGATTCAGAGAAAGAGAGCAAAATAAGTCTTGTACGCGTATCTGTGTATATATATATATACACACACACAAAAAGACCCCCCAGCACTCTTGCAATTAACCAGCCACAAACCATGACATTCTATCTTTAAAATAAAAGTCAGAGAATCAGTTATATACATCTGCAGATATATGATAAGCCACCACAGCCTCTTGCAAGGCTTCTCTGTTTGGTGGTCCTAACTCTAAAAAGTCCCAACTTTGGGTCATATATCATGTGCTTATCATATATCTGCAGTTGTATGTAACAAATTCTCTGACTTTTATTTTAAAGATAGAGGGGCATATTCAGAGATCCGTTTTTTAAAGGTACGCAATTATACGCATGATCGAAGCAAGGAAACACCCACCAACAACCCCGACACTCCCCTCTCCCGGACGTGCTGTCGGTGACTTACGAGTCCATAGACCACTCTGTTCTTTCCGGGTCTACTTACGTGCGTATATGTGCTCCGTCCATGCGATTCTTGATAACCGTGCCTCCATGCGTTCATTTAAATGCCTCCCTCCACCCACTTTTCTGTGAATTTTCCTGTACGTCTGATTTCCGTGTATATGTCCCCAAGTGTGATTCACATGTAAGTCCGTTATAGTCAACGTAAACTACGTACATAAAGTTACTACGCATACGCAGTTGATCCGATCCTAAAAATACGCACAGAACTTCCCTCAAAAACGGATCTCCGAATATGGCCCAGAAAGAGGTTAGTAAACGCTGTAGAGGTTTTCTAAACATTGCTGTGTCAATTCTTGTCATACAGTATAATAGCCTAAGACAGACAGTAGCCCAGGAGCACTTGCCATATCAACTCCTACTTAATTAGTCTCAACCACTGAACAACCAACAGCAGGACAATATTTTTTATGCATCTATTATCAGTATTTTATTAAAATCGTTTCTAAAATCTACTGGTAACTCCAATAAAGACACAAAGCCTTGAAAAAAGAGAAGAAGAAGAGGTAGAGAACAAAGAAATCTGGGGCACAGTGGGTAAAGGCAGAGGGTTGGGTTCACAGAAAGCTCCCAAGGGGACTTACGGAAGCCACTTGCATATAACATCCGATGCATGATATTAGGGACCGGATTCAAACCCAAGTGTCCTGTTCCCTCCCATGTCCCATCCCCATAGGCTACCTTAAGTTCCCGAGCGTATTTTTTCTCTTAAGAAAGGGAAAATACGCACTGAGCTCCCAAACTACTTCCTGGCTAGCTTATCTAAATGACTCCCTCCCAATTCACCTCACTTTCTATGGAGGCTGCTCTGGCTACGCATGCACAGGTCATAATTATAGAAAAATATGCATATGTGAATCAGCCCCTAAAACATTGGCAATGTCTCTCATGTAATGAAATATGGCAGAATTCAGAAACATCATGTTACCTCCATTTTTATCCACCATCACTGTGTGACAAATTGCAAGCAATCTGAAGAATTCTTTCAGCGTTTCATCTTCGTTTAAGCGAACTATATCAATTAATGACTGGTCATAGAAATTGAACCTTTTATCTGCATATTTGTTCCAACTGAAGCTCACTGCCTGGAAAAAGAAACAATACATTGTTTCACTGAGAAGTGTAAACTTTGCTCTTCCATTCTCTTCTACAGAGTGTCAGCTGACAGAGGTGGGACAGACAGCACTGGCCTAACACAACACAGACAAACACAGAAAAACATTCCAGGCCGTATTCAGAGATCCATCTTGCGTTTGGATCACAAATATACGCACGGATGGAGCAAGTAACATCCACCAAAACCACAGTCACTCCCCTTGCTAATCCATGCCCACGGAGACTTCCGCCTCCATAGACCAGCTGTAACTTTCCGTGGCCTTTTCCGAGCGTATGTGTCCTCCATCCGTGCGTGTCTTTATAATCGCGCCCACTTCCCTTCATTTAAATGCCCCCCGCCCATTTCTATGTAAATTCCTAATTTTTCCGTGGGAGATACATGTGCGTATTTAACCACGTCAGATTCACAAGTCCGTCCGCGTGGCACTTCCGCGCATATAGTCTACGTGAACAGCGTATTAAAAGTTACTACGCATGCGCAGTTGAAACTTACTTTAAAAACGGATCTCTGAATACGGACCTCCATTAGGGTCTGTGTACCAAATGTAATTTTACAAGAGTAGCAAAGGTCTCATGATGTGACTGCAAACATAAAGCCAACTAAGGCAAGTTTGAGGAGCCATCAGAAAGAATATTTATTCCTGAAGTAAAAGGCTCTTGAGGGTGTAACAGAACTAAAGTTGCTATTACACCATTTTACAGCATTATAGTTACCAGGGACAATACTGTGTAAATATATTATGACATCAACAGTATTATGGCCTAGAAATGATATCTGCTAAAATAATATACATGTTATATTTTTACATGGCGCTCCACCTGCCCCAGCACAAAAAGCTGAAGAAGACAATAGATGAGAATAAATCAAGGTAAAGCTAGGATCATCTTTTCCATTGGACACAATGGGCAAGTGCCCAGGGCAAAAGCAGTACAGCCGCAGTGTGCCAGTACTGTGTAGCTGTAAGGCTTAAGCAAAAAGCAGACAGCCAGAAGTACTATAGCACAGGTCGGTGTCACTGTGCATATCAATTATGATACCAGCTTCATTACTGCAAAGAGAGAGTGGGGGTAAGGAGGGGGCAGAAGGCTGGACTAGGAGGAGAATAGATGACTGTAGGGACAAACAAAAAGGAGCAAAATGTGGAGGGCACAGTCAGTTCCGTTTCTAGAGCTAGCAGAGCCTAGGGCGGTATAAAATTCTGCCCCCCCAAAAAAAATATAACAAATTATACACACACTGTGCCCCATCTTCATATACAAACAAGCTTCAACTGTTACCCCCTGTCACTTACAAGCACTGGTTTATGAATTTAACACGGACAGTTTATTAGTTTTAAAAAGTTAAAAGTCTAAAGCTTGTAAGTGAATTACAATAAACAGGAGTTTGTTTATTAGTAGGGAGGGCATAAGGTGGATATACAAAAAGAGTATGTTTAAAGATGTTTAAAATAAAAGGGCTTATAGTACTGTATATTGTAATAAGTTACTAATTACTATACCTCCAGATTTTTCTCATTGATTGAGCTTGTCCCTGCAATTAAAAAAAATATTGTTATAAAAATAAGTGAAATACTAATCTCAATACAGAGCTGCCTTACTTAACAAAACATTTAAAGGGTACCATAAATTTCCAGCATATACCTACCGTAAAGTTTTCCATTGATACAGCATTTCTTGAAAGTCATGATGTTTTGAGTCAGTGTTCCAGTCTTATCAGAGAAAATATATTCAACTTGACCAAGCAGGTCATTCAGGCTAGTTGACCTGGCTTTAGCGGAAGTGTTATTTTCCTCAAAATACATATCCAGGTCCCAGTCAATGAACATGCTATGGACCAGATGTATGAACTCTAATCTACAAAAATATAGTTAATAATATTTAATTTAAATACATATGGATTGGATCAGAATTGTTGGCATCATAAGAATGGGAATATTAAAGGTATATTTATTGTAACATTCCATCTATATATAAATTGCATGAGTACAACTTTTATGAGTGACAATTTTCTAGGCAGGGCACATCATACACCAAATTAAAGGTCTTAGCCCATAGATTTGCAGAAAATATTGGTGTTGTTGTGGGTTGCATCATTTCCACCTACTCAGTGCCGTAACTAGGGTGGTGCAGGCGGTGTCACTGCCCAGAGCACAATGAGTTGATGAGCACAGCTGAGCTGGCAGACAGTATCAGCTGCTCATTCTCCTGCTTCATAGTTTTATGCAGAGGGCTTCACACAGATATATATAAAGCATTCCCCAGTGCCTAACAGTTAACCAATAAGGGAGTAGCTGATGTCATTGTGCTACTCCATAATTTTCTGCTGCAGTTATGCACCGCTCCTACTTCCTCCATTTCCGTCCACACGTTCCTTGTGTGTGTGTGTGTGTGTGTGTGTGATATTATGCATGTAGGTTGTGTGTGTCCATGTGACTGTGTGTGTGAGATATTATGTATGTATGTATATATGTTGTGTGTGTGATATTAGGCATTTATATTACGTGTCTGTGATATTATGCATGTATGATATATGTATGTGTGTGTATATGTGTGTGTCACTGTATTTACGTCTGTAAAGATATATACCTATATATTTGTTATAACTATATCTATGTGGTGTATACATATATATATATATATATATATATATGTATATATTTAGCTGTATGCGTCCATATATCTATACATTTAATATAGAAAAAATTGTGTGTATATTACACAAACATTTGCCATATCTTAAAGTTTTGCCTTTACACCCAGTCTGTTCACTTTAAGTGAGTGCTTGCCTAAACCTCCTTTGGTTTATATATACTGTGTTACCTTGTGGATAACTTGGCTCTGGTTCTAAATAGTGCAAGAGCAACCATAATTGCAAATTACATAAAATGATCCTGACTATGGGCCTGATCCAGACCTACGCATGAGAGCGGAGCGTATTACCGCTGCAGCGTAAAAACTTTCACTCCCACGACACTCCCCTCACCTTCCTTTCATTACGCCCGCCGGACCTTACCCTAACTTTTCCATGTGTTCGTACGTATTTTCATAGCGACGCACTGTTCGTAGCGGCCTAAGCACGCCCATACTGTACAATTTAAATGTCTCCCCCCGCCTACATTCCTTAACTCCAGCGTCCATGCTAACTTCGTACTATAAACACGCCCCGTCGTCGGAAAAAACGCAAACAATACGGACGCCCGAATCGCCGCTACGAAAAGGTCTTTGGTAAGACCAGAAGTTGTCAATATGCACATACGCAGTGCACTTTTTATGGCGATTTTACGCTTGCGATTCTCACTCAGACCCTGCACCCCAATAACTGCCCCCAAACCCTGCATCCCACTAACTGCCCCCAACCACTGCCCTCACTCAGACACTGCACTCCACTAACTGACCCCAACTCTTGCCTCCACCCAAGCCCTACACCCCACTAACCTCCCCCACCCGAGCCCTGCACCACACTAACTGCCCCCAAGCACTGCCCTCACTCAGACCCTCACGCACTTCACCACCGGACAGGAGTCACTGTAAGGGAGAAGGTGACACACCCTCTTCTGATTGCTTACAATGCCAGCTGCTAGGGAACAGCCGGGACGCACTGCAGAAGAGATGGTGGCACCCATAGGAGACCGCTGCCGTACTGGAAGTGACTGGAAAGACCCGCTGGAGAGGTAATGAGCTCTGGAGACACATAATGAAGAATAACGAGAGTCTACAGACACATGATGGGGGATACGGGGGAAGGGGGTGGCTGGGGACACATGGGGCCGAATCTTAACCTAGGGGCGCCTTACGGCCGCCCAAGGTCAGTACGGTCGGTATTGGAGTGGGGTAGTGCACGCCCCGTGCACTCCCAGCTGTCGGCAGTAAATCTGGAGACTAACATCCTACCCTAACTTTTACGATCAGCCTTACGGCTGCATAGCTGATTGTAATGGGGCTTCCCCCCGCCCCGTTCCCTAATTTGCATATCTATATCCGCCTTTACGGTGGAGATACGACATGCATAAAGGGGGTGAAAACCCCCTTTTTGTAACAGCCGCCGGCCATAACTTTAGTTACGCCGTCGTATGGAGGTTGTGCGCATGTGCACTACCTTCAATACGGGGATAGAACAAAGACAGGACCGCACAGGCATCCAAATGAATAAATAAGTGAGTAAGGACTGAAGGTGCTGTCCTGGTCCCCGTAATTCCTGATATTTTTTCTCAATATTCACCCCAATTGTTGGTTTTAATGATACTCTATTAAACTAAGTGTTTTAATCGTCTGTCTCTTTATCTATATGATAGTATGCGTCTTTAAGAGTACCTACTAGGGGTGTTATATATGCTTGACACCCCACCCTGTGTCTTTATTGATCAATATGGGGATTACAGTCGAGCGGGCCGTAATTCCCCTGTTGGCCGTTCTTCAGGAACCGGCCCATGGGGGGTATACTGGGGGGCTGGAGAGACATAATGGGAAATACTGGGGGGCTGGAGAGACATAATGGGAAATACAGGGAGCTGGAGAGACATGATGGTGAATACTGGGAGCTTGAATGACATGTGGAGAACACTGGGAGCTGGAAAGACATGATGGGGAATACTAAGAACTGGAATGACATGAATACTGGGATTTGGGGGACACATGGGACCTGATTCAGAGACTGAAAATAAGAGAGTGAAAGTAACTCCTGGGCTAAACTATGTTGATTGCAAGGGAGTCATATTTCATCTGTTGCAAATAGTATTAGAGTTGAGAGGTGATGTTTCCTATCCCAAGTCTAAATAACAGTGTGATAGTAAAGCTGGTCAGTATCTGTGTGCAGTAAGCAATTCCAAGATTTATCCCTGCATGCAAAGAATACAATTTACTTGACTCCCCATCAAAACAACATGGTTTTGCCCAGGTGCAACTTTCCTCTCTTAATTTCAAGCTCCTTCTTAAGTCTGAATCAGGCCCATAATTATCAATACTGGGATGTTGGAGAGAAAGGATTGGAGACTATTTTTCACATCTTTATGATGGGTTTTAGACTAGTTTACATTAATTCGTAAATTAGTACTCTGTTACCTGATTTTATCATTATGATTTTACATGAGACTTTATGTTATGGTTGCCCATACGAGGGCCCGGAATCTAACTTGTGCCAGGTCTTTTCTAGGGCCTCTG
>WWET01000976.1:385178-401082 GCA_011038615.1 Limnodynastes dumerilii
AGATACTGACCAGCTTTACTATTACACTGTTATTTAGACTTGGGCTGGGAAATATCACCTCTCAACACTAGTACTGTTTGCAACAGGTGAAATATGACTCCCCTGCAATCAACATGGTTTAGCCCAGGTGTGATTTTAAGTTCTTATTTTAAGAAGATTCTTAAGTGTGAATTAGGTCCATGATGTGTGATACTGGGGTGCTGGAGACATATAATAGGGGATACTAAGGGGCTGGAGACATACAATGGGGTTACTGGGGGTTTGGCTGCGGTTCTGAGTGACAAGGGGCTGCCACATGGGGCTGTGTACTGTATAGGGGCTGTGTATTGTATATGGGCTGTGTACTGTATTGGGTCACTGCTATACTGTGGTTGTGCTCTGCCCAACCTCAGTGTATGACCGATTGTCTTTTTTGTGGACAGATTTCTGCCGCAATGTCTAATGATGAATAATCGCTGTCAAAATACGACTTTAGTAAATGAGGCCCATGATGTGAATACTGGGGGAGCTGGACACATGATGGAAATACTGGGGGGAGCTGGACACATGATGTGAATACTTTGGGGTGCTGGACACATGATGTGAATACTAGGGGAGCTGGACAGATGATGGGAATACTGTGGGGAGCTGGACACATGATAGGAATACTGAACTGGACACATGATGTGAATACTGGGGGGAGTTGGAGACATGATGTAAATACTGGGGGAAGCTGGATACATGATGGGAATACTGGGATGATAGGAGACATGATGGGGATACTGGGGGGCTGGAGGCATATGATGGGGGATAATGGGGCGCTGGCCACTGGGGACATATGATTGGAATACTGGGGATCTGGAGACATGATGGAAATACTGGGGGGAGCTGGACACATGTTTAGAATACTGGGGAGCTGGAGACATATAATGGAGGTTATTGGAGGTTTGTCTGCGTTGCTGTGTGACAAGGGGCTGCCACGTGGGGCTGTATAATGTATAGGGGCTGTGTACTGTGAAGGGCTGTGTATTGTATAGTGGCTGTGTATTGTATAGGGGATGTGTACTGTATAGGGGCTGTGTACTGTGTAGAGGCTGTGTATTGTATAGGGGCTGTGTACTGTATAGGGGCACTGCTATACTGTGGTTGTGATCTGCCCCACCTCAGTGTGTGTGACCGATTGTCTTTTTGGAGAAATTTGTGCAACAATCACAAAGTGATTTCTGTCTTAGTCATCCAGCCAACCTTTTGTGTTCAAAATAGACTGGAAATGGGTGGAAATTAATGTTATTGAGGTTAATAATACTGTAAGAACAAAACACCCCCATATTCTACGATTTTAGCTGTTTTTATGATTTAAAAAAAAAAAGTTAGAAACCAAAACCAAAACACACAAGGGCAGTTTTGGCAAAACCAATACAAAACCAAAACACAAAATAAAAATACAAAACCAAAACACATAAAATGTCCAAGTACACATCTCTAATAGAAAGCAACAATACTTCTACAATAACAATTTGTACACAAAGGTGCTTACCATCAAACATAGATAGGGCCTCCGTTGTGCTGAGTCTGCTGTGTGTCACTATTAAGGCTTGCTTAAACTTTAGATTTGTTTCTCTAACAAAGTAAGACAAATAGAAATGAAATGTTAAAATAATGGTTATACTAGAATATTGTTCCATGAAGTCATCGCTTTTGATAATAATAGTCTGGACAGTTTTGATTTCTTTCCCTTATTTCTTTATGTTCTGATCAGATTTCTTCAGCTTTAGTATTCTGTACATGTGCACAAATCTGTGTTGCCCAATCAGAATTCTGCCCTATCTAGAATTAAGTAACAATATGCAGATGTCTTGCAATTACAAGTTAGTGTGACTTAGATTAACAATGTACAATGTATAGGTACTGATAATCTATGCGCTGACTACCAGATCGCCAGACTACCCAATCGCTGCAATTTTATGTTTACATAAAATTTAAGGTAAAAGTTAAGGTAGTTGAGGGGTGTAGTTAGTCATATCACTGATGTATGACTATTGTGGGCCTGACATTGCAAATCCCCATGCATGTGTATCTTTTAGGTCCCATCACAAAAGAAGAGTATCTGGTCCAATGATCCTTTCTCTTTTTATACCTACCACAATCTGACAGACATATTATTGTATATTTGGTCACCATATCCTCCACATTAGAAAAAAAACACTCTGTTCCTCAGGTCTCAACTGTCATCTACTATGGTAATTACCTTTTTTGAAAAAGCAAATAGTTTTTTAAATATCAGTTAATTAATTTAAACCAGGTGAGTGTGACAGTTGGAAGCTCAGGAGTGGAATAAATTGTACCTAATGGAATGGGTCATGTTGGAGGGTCTGGGACAATGAGTACACTACCACCGAGGCACCGAGTATATCTTAGGCCAGTGTTCACTGGAGCCTCTAATGGTCGGGGCAGAATTTGCTACAAGCATCCGGAAAGTTGTAGCCCTTGACGACATATTCCTGTGTGGGATAGTGGTATAAGGAACACAGCACGTACAGGAGCTTAGAGTAACTGGGATAATACACTCAATGGTGCACAGTGGTCCACACCCTGGAGACAGGACTGCTAAGCATGTGCAGGTAATGAGACACACAGGGTGTTTGCAAAAAGGAAGATATAGATACTGTAGGCAAGGATGCCACGGTACCACGGACTGACAGACAAGTAGGACCATAAGCAGGTACCAGAATACAATGATAGCCAAAATAGATGTAAGAAAAGAAGTGAAGAACAAACAAAAGCACAGACTCGAATGGATGGACAAGGCAAGACAGAGGCTAAGATAAAGCAGAGTGAGTAGCACCAAGACAAAAGGACACAGACTTGGATGAAAGCTGTGTACATACTGCAGCCTTTTCACAAGATTATTGTGGTGATCACAATAAACAATTGTTTGGAACAATTTCTTATAAGAGTATACTCACATCTTTTAAAATTTATTTTTTAACCTTCCTAATTTTACTGATCAGTGATGGATTTATGTTAGAAGAACAATTAGCAAAGAGAGCAGAAAACCACTGATCTTCCAGTAAACTGTGTGACTGTGTGTTCATAAATCGGCAAGTTCATTAGGTCTTTAAATTGTGGGTAATAATACATCTTGTTGAAGTTTATGCAGTGTGTACTCAGCTTTAGGCAGTAATGACAAAACACAGCAGACAGACCAGATGTACTGGAAGAAACTGTATGGTAGTCAGCATACTTATAACATACAGTAGGCACAAAAGGGGGTGTATTCTCCGGTTAGAATGGCCCTTTTTTTTAGAAAGGGCTGTTTTATACCAGCCAGTTGTGAAATGGCTGAAAAATCTATTGCTTCTGCCTTGCCGAAGATAAGCAATTGATCCTCCGAAGAATGAAGATGTAGTGGCAAATCGTGAGTATTAATGTAATCCCAACCCTTATCCTAAGCCTTACCCTAACCCTCCCCTTCAATTACCCTAACCCTAAATCTGCTCCACTGATAAGCAGAGCTGTAGGATAGAGTTAAAAGCATACAGTCTTTTGACAACCATAATATTTTCCCAATTAAAACTCTAATAATTTGTGAATCTTCTTTTGTTATTTATGTGTTACAGTGTCCTTGTCAAATCCAATATGTTTGCTGAACGACAAGGAAATTGAAAGAGAGGTACCAAGATCCAGATTTACTGGTAATATGTGGTATACAAAGTATTACACCTACCATTACTACCATTAGAGGTGGGGACAGATTCAGTAGGCTTTGCCAGCACAAAGCCTACTGGATCTTTACCCTACAAACTTTGGCCTCTGAGGGCCTAAATTATATTATTTAGTTCAATGATACAGGCTATTGAAATTTATTGTAGGTAAATAAACTATAGTTTAAGAGAGATGGGGGAGGAAGGGTTTTGTTTTTGTTTTTTTTATGTATATTTATAGTTATAATAATTTTTATTTATTTTTGTTAATATCTATATCTCCCCTAACTCATAATAGTATAGGGATTGAGAATGTAATCCTCTTTATTTATCATGTTATGTTTTTAGAAGACTGTGAATAATATACGATAATGAAGAAATTTTTAATGATGTATGTATTCCTTTAAGTTTTACTGAACGGTGCATGATAATAAATACAATTGATATGTTAAAGAGTATGAAATTGAATAAAGTGGTAGCCATGTTGTAACAAGAATCCATTTTCTTTTAGGCATCCATTTTGTATATTGCTTCAATTAAAATTAGTTTATTTAGTTTAGAAGCAATTTCAGAGACTAGAATCCAAGTCCCCCCCCCCTAACTGAACAAGCCTGTGTCTGTCATATTTGTTCTCCGGTACCGTAAATGACGACAACTCTGTGACTGCTATTTAAACTTGGATCCATGAATCTACCTTAGCTGATAGATTCAAAATTTTTGGGAGGACCCACCACAGATTAGCAGGATAACGGGACTCCTGACAGAGACCACCTTGAATACAAACATATAAAACCACGGTGAGTAGATTTCTGCTCTGTCTCTGTGTTCTGGGTGAATCTCTGGTTGTTCTATGACTCTTTGTGCCTTGCTAAACTGAAGCCTCACATACACTGATAAAGGAATATTTTTTAATTATTCCTTGATTTGTAATACCTTTGTGATAACCTTATGTATGAATAAGTTTTGCTTTTCCTAGTGGCCACAGAAACTAGAACGAAGATATATTGATGATTTCCACCAAACCTCTATCTTCATAATGTACTTTGATAGATAGAAGCGAAACTTTGTCTTCATAACGTACCTTAATAGACAGAACCGATATTGATTCTGTTATTGTGCATGTCATAAAGTGTAATTTGACAATGGGTAACAATAATGGAAAATAAATCAATTATGAATCTTCCCCTGCTGAAATAAGGAAATTTTTGTATGGGGAAGATATGATGAAGGAAATGTCTAAACTGTTCATTAAGTATGGTTGTCCAGGACGTAATACTTTGGATCTGAAAGTACTACAACAGATGATGAAAGGAATGTTCACTTCATATAGTGAAAAACTGATTACAAGAAAGATGTGAAATTTGTCCTGGAACTGCAGAAATATTGTTGTTGGAAAAAGAAAGTGATGATACGGCCTCCTCCACGTCTCCTGATGTACTGGCCTGTCTCCTGGTAGCGCATCCATGCTCTGGACACTAAACTGACAGACACAGCAAACCTTCTTGCCACAGCTTGCATTGATGTGCCATCCTGGATGAGCTGCACTACCTGAGCCACTTGTGTGGGTTGTAGACTCCGTCTCATGCTACCACTAGAGTGAAAAACTTCTTGTTCTTTAAACTATTTGGTTCATACAGTGCTGATTGTTATACAGGATGCTGAATATTTTTTATAAAGATTTGTTGCTTAGAGCTCCAGCACTTGGCTATCCAAGCTATGACTTACTCTTTTATCTGTTTGTCAAGGAAAATGCCATAGGAGTTTTAACATAAAAAACATGAAAAACCCATAAACAATGAAAGTCAGAGTGTTCAACCATCTCGTGACTTTTTGTTTGCCGAGATTGGATAAGTGGGATGTCTTTAAAAAATGACCCTCACTATATGACATACTGAAGGGTGATTTCAAGCAAAGACCTGTAGCTTACTATTCAGTACAGTTGGACCCTGTAATCAGGGCAGCACCAATCTGTGTGAAGGCAGTAGCAACTGACATTTTGTTTGAAAAAGCAGCATCTATTATACTTGGTCACCCATTGGTAATACAGATACCACATGTTGTGACAGAGATTTTAAACCAAGCCCAGACAAAGCATCTGTCAGCAGCAAGATTGACCAAATAAGAGGTTGCTCTATTGACACCCTCTAACGTAACGATCCAGAAATGTCCAGTATTGAACCCAGCTACATTACTTCCGATGAGTTCAAAAGAGGGGAGAGTAGAGGAAAAGAAATCTGATTTTGGGGGACACGCAGAGGAAGAGGACACACAAGCAGGGAAGAAAAAAACACACACTTTTTCCAATTTTGATCTGAGCTTACCGCAGACATAACATTTTATATTGATGGGTCCAGATATTACATTGATGGTGGACCTCATACAGGGTATGCTGTGACTACAGACACAACAACAGTTGCTGCAGATTCTGCTCCCCCCCTGAATGTCAGCACGGGAAGCTTAATTGAAAGCAGTAGCTTCAGCATGTATCTATGCTGAGGGACAAACTGTGAACATATACCCTGATTCCAGATATACTTTTGGCATAAGCCCATGATTATGGCCTGATCTGGAAAAGTAGAGATTTTGTAGGCTCATCAGGACAACCGGTGCAGTGATCAAGGTAAAGGCACTCACTAGAAAGAAAACCAAGGAAGCCCTAGGCAATGCTTTAGCTGATGCCGCTGCCGCTGCCAGACAAGCCGCATTAAAGCCCATTCCTGCCCATGAATCCTATGATGTGTACCTCACAGAAGTGATCCCAAAATGTGCCAGACACTGAGACTTCAGCTAAACTACAAGGACAAGTTTTAGATGCTGAAAAAGCGGCCTGGGAGAGACAGTGAGCTGAGAAACAAAGTAACCTATGGTGTGTAAAGGACAAGTACTGTCTGCCTAAAACCTTGTACCCTGTCATTGCTGAGATACAACATGGAAAGATGCTTTTGGGGAAAGATGCTATGGCTCAAATGTTGGGACAAGGCCTGGATCGCCCCAGGGTTTGCTACAGCAGACCAGCATTTTGTAGTAGGATGCACTATATGTGCTTGCAACAGTCCAGGTAAAGCAGTCCCTGTGCCATCTAAAAGCACTCTCCAGACCTGTTACCCCTTTCAGAAAATACAGATAGACTTCATAAATTTACCAAGAATGCCTGGATATGATTGGATCCTGGTGTGCACAGACTTGTTCAGCCGATGGCCAGATGCTTGACCCTGTAAGGTAGCAAATGCAAAGACCACTGCTAAAAAGATTTTGCAGGACATTGGGGCAGATCCAGAACAACGTTTACGTGCATATTTACGCCTGGCAGAGACGTAAAAAAGTGATTTGGTATTATAGTAATATGGTATACTGAGCATGCGCACGACAGATGATACACTACGTAACGTAATGTAACTCTGAGTGTTAGTGCCTATCAGTAGCGTAAAATCATTCGAGGTGGCGTGCCAAATTTACGTTAGCCGAAAGTATGTTTAAATTTAGCAATGTAGGCGGGGGTTTGTATTTAAATCGTACAGTATGGGCGTGCTACGAGCTGCCTATATGTACAAGTGCGGACATAAGCGGTTACGCTGCCAAAAGTTAAGGTAGGGTTTAGAAAGCGTAAAGCGGCCAAAGTACGTACAAGCAGGGGAAATGCCTAGAGGAGTGTATAGAAGGTACGCTCGCGTAAATACGCTATGCTAGTAAATGGATTGCAAGCGGAGTTCTGGATCTACCCCATTGTGTGAAGTCATAGAAAGTGACAGAGGGACACATTTTACAGGACAGGTAATGCAACACATATTGGAAGATGTTAATATCATATATGCATTACACACCATACCATCCACAAAGTAGTGGAAGAGTTGAAGAGTTGAAGACTGAATGGTACCATAAAGTTAAAGTCAAAGTTACAAAAAGTAATAGCTGAAACAGGTAAAGACTGGCTACACTGCCATCCCCTGGTGTTACACTCAATCAGAAATACCCCAACAGGGAAGCATAAAGTTAAGCTAGAATGTTATTTCCTGCAACAAATGTAACACCATCATGGTGACAACTGCTTATATGATACAGCTTCAGAAGCAAGTAACTAATATCCATGTCCAAGTGTTCTCCTCTATTCCAGGCTAACCACAGTACACACAAAATTCAGCCTGGAGACTGGGTAATTTAAAAAAAAAAAGGAAAGGATTGGATCCCAGATGTAAAGGACCATATCAGGAGTTACTGACCACACCAACTGTTGTAACAGTCCAAGGAAAGAATACCTGGATTCACGCTTCATTCCAAGAGAAAAAGGGGAGTATCTTTCAGAATGAAGAGACACACAGTAAGCGTCCTAAAGTCTATTGATTTGAACAAAAAGGAAAAAGTATCAAAAGCTTCTAAGGATATTTATGTTATGACCCCTGGTCCACAAGGTAATCATAACTACCAGAAGCAGGGTGCAAGATTCAAATCAAGAGCTACTGGTAATGACCCTCGCACAGAATATTATTTAAGAAATTGCCGTTGTTATCATTGTGGATAAAAGGGACATATCAAAAGGTATTGTCCCAACCTAAGTCTCCCCAGAGCAGAGATCCTCATCCTCCTAATCAAGCCCAAGTCAGGATAGGGATATAGGGCCATATTCAGAGATTCGTCTGGCTATAGGTCCGCAAATATACGCATGCACGGAGCAAGTAACACCTACCAAAACCCAAGTCCCTCCCCTTGCTAATCCGTGCTCACTTCCGCCTCCATAGACTAGCCCTAACATTCCGCAGCCACTTCCGAGTGTATGTCTCCTCCGTCTGTGCGTATCTTTGTAAACGTGCCCACTTCTCTTCATTTAAATGCCTCCCTCCGCCCATTTCTATGTAAATTCTTCCATGCATATTTTTCCATGGGAGTTCCGTGTGGAATTTCCCACGTCCGATTCACAAGTCCGTCCGCAAGGCACTTCCGCACGTCTAGTCTACGTTAACTGCGTATAAAAAGTTACTACGAATGCGCAGTTGAAACATACTTAAAAATACACACGGAAATCGGAGAAAATGCGGTTATAGAATGCGGTTAGAAAATATGGCACACAGCCCCCATTGTTCCCTCATGCCTACTGTTGCTAAAACTGTTTGAAAATGTAACAGATGAGTTATATCAGATATTAGATATAGTAACAAAAGTTATGCATCAGCACAGATTAGTGCTGGACTATTTGACAGCCTCAGAAGGAGGCATTTGTCAGGTTGTATCATATTCACGATAATTTATTGAGCTCATACATGGGTACATGCAAAAGATCACTGAAGTGAAAGAAGAATTCATTAAAATTTGTTAATTAAAATTAAAGAATTTGTTAAAAAGACTCATACCATAAATCCATGGGAAGGGTTCAATGAAGGATGGCTCTCATGGTTAAATTCAAATAATTAGTTTAAAGGTCTAATTAGATGGTTAAAAGGAACATTAGAAACTGTAGAGAAAGTGGTTGTACTGATCCTAATATTGTATACATGCTTTAAGATTTTGATGTGTGTTATTTTAAAGTGTATTAAGACAAAGGGGTAGATCCAGAACTACGTTTGCCGTACATTTATTCGCATAGCGTATTTTCGTGTGCGTAAATTCGTTACACTCCCCTTGGCACACCCCTTGAACGTACGTATTTTGTCAAGATACGCTTTCCAAACCCTACCTTAACTTTTGCCAACGTAACCGCAGTGATACGCACACGTACGTATGGGCAACACGAATTTACACAGCTAAGCACGCCCATACTGTACACTTTAAATACAAACCCCTGCCTACTTAATTCAGACGTATTTTGGACTCATGTAAAATTGGCACGCCCACACGTAAGTATTTACGTTACACATACGTGAATGGCCCATACGTTCACAATTACGCTACGTTAATGTGCGTATTTTTTATGGTGCGCATGCGCAGTACTTACCAAAAGGTGATTTTACATCTCCGCCACGCGTAAATTCACACACTCACAAGTGTTGTTCTGGATCTGGCCCAAAGTGTTCTTTTTCCAAGGAACCCAAAGATAAAATCCTGATTCTTGTTGCAACTGCCCGGTTGTCTGAACTGTACACTGATTTGCATTTCTGTCCAGCCTGTGTATACCCCTGCTCCAATGGAGTCTGTCAAGAATGTGCAAGACATGACTACCATCTATCCAGAAACAACCTGAACCCGAGAGAAATATGGACAATCTTGTTAGGGTCAGAGGGCATTTGGTCTGACCAGCAGATGTGAAAGAATCAAAAGATTCCAATATATAAGGGATACTAGAGACTTTATATATGTGCATGTAGGGTCTGTATTGGGGCCAAATACCTATGTTAGGCAGGGACAGAATATTAATTGAATCAAAAGAGGAGTTTATGAAAATTAATAAAGTGGCAGACATGTTGTAACAAGAATCCATTTTGTTTTAGGCATCCATTTTGTATATTGCATTAATTAATATTAGTTTATTCAGTTTAGAAGCAGTTTCAGAGATTAGAATCCAAGTTCCCCCCCAGTTCTAAGGAGTGTTTGTGTAAGACCTTGAGATAGAGAATGTATGTTGGATGGTCCAGAGAATTATAGCCCAGGATTGGAGTTGATGTGCAGATGCTTTGCTTAGAAGATAACTGAATGTTTTATGTGTTCTAAACAATAGTTTGTGTGTAAGGCATGTTTGAGAACCAAGGTCTTTAGAACCTAGATGTTAAGACTTCCAATTAATTTCTATTATGAAAACAGTTTCTTTATAATAACGGGATATCCGGCATACCCTAATATGGGCCTTAGTCTTACATTATGTGTTTTCATATTTATTAGCTGTAATAGTTATGTGTAATCAAGATAGACAATTCAGCGAATCATAGAACACTATGTAGACTAGGTTTCCTCCTAAAAGTTTAATGATCAGAGTGCTATAAAAATGTAATCTTAACTGTAATAAAATAGAACAAGTCTATTGACTGAACAAGCCTGTCTGTCATATTTGTTCTTCGATACTGTAAATGACGGCAACTCTATGTGACTGCTATTTAAACTTGCATCCATGAATCTACCTTAGCTGATAGATTCAACAAGAGCTAAAACATTTTTTTATATTATTGTATAATATTAATATGTTAATTCAATAGGCAGCCAACAAAGAGTGTTATAGAAATTGTGAAAGTTTGAGAATAAGAATGTTTAACGATTAGTTACTAATCAATTGTTGCACCTGTGTGAGCTCCTTATAAGAACTGACATAGTAACAGCCCAACATATTTTTTTAAAAAGTCTAGGGCTTAAGAACGAAACACGTAAGCAGGCTGATTATTAGCACTCCTAGGGCCAGATTTACTAAGCTGCAGGTTTGGAAAAGTGGAGATGTTGCCTATAGCAACCAATCAGATTCTAGCCCTCACTTTCTGTTTACATACCAGAGAATATCCTCTAAAATCTTATTGGTTGCAATGGGCAACATCTCCACTTTTCCAAACCCGCAGCTTAGTAAATCTGGCCCCTAACACATTATTTACAACAGATTGATATCCTTCTGACTGCCATTTTTTTGTACTTCCTCTGTCTCTCCTACATGAAAATTATCAAGTGTACCCATTATAGAGACGGACACTGAGAGTGACCCAGGAAACAGCTGATCCACTCTCCGGGATACCAGAAGACTCCAGGAGGACTCAGCTCAGGAATTAATATCATGAATCCTGTGGTGGGGACAAATACTGACAGAGCCGGATGATCAGCTGATTATTACAGGTGGCAAAGGAGAACTCTGAATATAGAGGGATATACATTTACCACAGGAGAACCTTGCATATACGGACACTGCCTATATCCATCTGCACTACAAATTGTTTGATGGTAAATGTGCTGGTGAAGTTTGATGTGTGAAGTTCACTGGAATTGACTAACCATTCAGTACAATCTACGCAAATTGGGAGCTTTATATTTCATTTAGCATCGTGAGGAGTGTAGTTCAATTGGTTTCTAACACCCCGGATTCTGTCATTAATTCTCCACTGCGAGAGGCTATTCCCGGGATCCTGTGTCTGATAAAATAACTAAACTGTCTCTGCAAATTATAGATTGTTTACAACATTTGAATTAACAAGAGTTCATGCTTACAGAAAAGGAAAAAAACAATTGTCTATAGTACATATGTGCGGAATTAATTATATTATTATAGGTGCTTTAGGTTGTGCTAAGGAATTTTATTGTTGAGATTTTTATGACATAGTTGTCGATAATAAATGTTTATATAAATATCAAGCACTGTTTGGAATACTATTATTGTCAACACCAACAATATTTATATATTAATTTTATATAGAGTTTAGTAGCACTGCATTATTTTATTATTATCCTAAGCAGAGCTGTAGTGCCAAGCCCCTAGACTTTGCAACAATGGCTATGACTTCTGTCTAGAGTGAGCCATTGCACACAGCAGTATTTAGGTTGCAAAGCCACCCAGTGCACTGCTAGACCTAAACATGACATGTCCCAGTAGTAACTGACATTCGTGACAACCATTACTAACAACCTATGTTATGTTCTCACAAAAGACTCTAGAAATCATTTAAGAAAACAAAGGTAGTCATTTAAGTCAACTCCCAATTCACTTATGTAATAATTAGTCTTTGTATGTCCATCCAAAAATGCCAACTGCTGTTTTGTGTATGCAAGTAAAGCTATTAATGTTTAATTTGCCAGCAGACCCAATAATCTAAGTTAATTACCAGCTATGTATTGCAAAATGTACATAACAGTAGAAAAGAAAATAGTGCCTTAAATGAGAGAACATGTTATTAAAGATACATAAACATGTATATTCATTGTATTTGTCCTAACTTGCTTAAATCTACATGATTAATCCTTCACTTATAAAGGTAGAGTCCTAATCATTTATATTTTATATGCCCAATGCCAATGTGCATTTGTATGAATCCCAATTTAACAATAACAAGTCACCTTGTATTTCACTTCAGCAAATATAAGTCTCACAGAATCATTTTTGTGTTTGTGTTTGTTTAACCACAACTGTCCATCACTATTTTGTGTATATAAATAAATCTATTAATGTCTAATTTTTTCTCATTCTCAACAGTCTAACTTCATCAAGCCTTAGAGATATAGGACCGTATTCACAGATCCATTTTTGCGTGGGGTTGCGTGCGTATCTTTAGGAGCGGATTAACTGCTCATGCGTAGTAACTTTTCCACGCACATTACGTAGTATTTACGTATGTAAGTACTTTCGGCACAGACTTGAAAATAGCACTTAGGGACATACGTACGGAGGGGCGCGGTTAGATAAATACGCACGTACATATGTAACATATGCTCGTAAGTACACACGTAGACTTAAGGGTGCCCTATGGAGGCGGAAGTCACTGTAAACCCGTCCGGCCGAAGGGAGTGTCATGGATGTTGTCTTGCTACGTGCATGCGTAAAAAGGCTCACGTAGTAAATATGGATCTGTGAATCCGGTCCATAAACATTGTGGCTGGCAGCTAAAAACCATGTAATGCAATATATAGATATTACTATAAAAATTAGCATTGTATGAAAGACTTACCCATCTATGTCTGCCGTCTCTACGTAACACAAGCTGTTTGGTTCTGAAGTGTACAGTAAAAGTAGATCTGCCTGGTAAAATATTCCATATAACAGTTATATATAATACCAAAATACAGTGTATTTTTTCATTGTTGTAAAAACGCTACATTTATGGAGATAGAAGGCCGTTTTTTTTTTGAGTCAAGGGGCCTGATTCAGAGTTTTTGTGTGTACCCTATCTAGAGTTCAGAGCAAAATGTATGGAGTGTAGGTCTGTTATTTTTCTTTATATGGACTTTTATTCATTTAAAAACAATTATCAGCAGCCCTAATCTGGTTAAGAATTACGGGTGGAACCTCAGGGATACATGTCTGCTGCTGCACTCACAACTACCACATTCTAGTTTTAATATATTGAAAATGTTTTCTTTGTGTCAGCTCTCTTGTGCTTGTGCCTATTATTTAGTCACACTAAAACAGGGCACAAACACAACTCTGTATCAGGCCCTAAGTGCACAAATGTGATGAAATAATTATCTAAAATTAATATTATAGGGCCGGATCCAAAAGTAAGACCGTCAGGTCACTTACGCATGCCTGTACGGCAGGGTTTAGCCATGTGCAAATTAAATGCCAGCCCCTTTTATGGAAGTTCTTTCATACGGAACAAAGTTCCATACGGAAGCCCTTCTGACACGTATCATCTGGCACGCGCAATGCTACATGTAAAGGGGACTTATGCAAACAGCTTGCCTAAGTCCATCCCTAATTATGAATCAGGCCCAATATTTGCATTTGACAGAAATCTCTCTTTTCTGTTTGTTTGCCAAATTTTTGTTGCTTGCTATTAAGGGATTGTACTTTTCACAGATACTTCTCAATCTACTCACTGTAGTAATAATCTGCTTTTAGGACATACTAATATGATATTTTATGAATCCATTTTAAGTTATTTGTTTCTTTGGTGTATTGAAGTTATTATTTCCGTGTAAGGGAAACTTTCTCCTAAATGACAGAAGCAACTTATTGTTTAACTGTACTTACGGGCACATAATTGTCCTTTTGTAGACGGATAATGTCCCCAACCTGAATGTCCTTCCACTTCTCCCAAGAGAAACTATAAGTGAAATATGGAAGACATGCCTGAGGAAATGGTTATTTTGTGAAATAGATACTAGTGTCACCATGCCTGGACAGCCCTTTTAGGCTATTGCTCTGTAAAGAAAATCTGATATTTTCACATATTATTACCCCATAACACATAGGTTGCGGTGAGAGCCATAATGCTTTTGGCCAAGAGGCTGATTGTGCATAGGAAGGGGGGACATCAAGGATTATTGAACTTGGGGCATGAAAGGGGAAGTTGGACACCCTACGCTGCTTTTCTCCATGGTTATCCTGCTACCGGCATAGACTAGGCAGCAGTAGTGCTGGTTACAAAACACCCAACATTATTATTATTTTTTTTATTGTGTATACCCATATAGCAAGCATTCATTCAAACTTCATTAAAAACAGTGTACCAAACAATATTACTCTGTAAAAAGTAAACCACAA
This sequence comes from Limnodynastes dumerilii, assembly GCA_011038615.1. Classification (NCBI taxonomy): domain Eukaryota; kingdom Metazoa; phylum Chordata; class Amphibia; order Anura; family Limnodynastidae; genus Limnodynastes; species Limnodynastes dumerilii. The sequence goes on from WWET01000976.1 coordinate 399,954, forward strand.
AGAGAAACAAAAATGCCAACCTTTTTTCCTTAAGTATTTCACATGGTCTGTTGTTAATAGCTTTATCACTCCTGTGCTGTGTCTGCAAAAGATTATACTAGTATGAAATATGGAACTTGACAAAACACAGTTTGAAAGTGGTCTTGATGCTCATACTGAGTGGCTACATCATAGAGATTATAACTAGTATAGCAGGGCTTCAGGTGGTCAATTAAGTCGCAAAACCGTTTATCTTTATTAAGGTAGCACTTACATCGTCTAATGTAAAATGTTTAAAATGGAATACTTACAATATCATTACGCAGATCTTTAATTCCTCGTACACAAAGGAGGCAGAGCAAAGGCATCATTATTGCAAACCACGGCAGAGTTGCAATTGCAGGAACAGTCTAATATAGGGAAACAGGATATTTGTTATAGCAGTATATAGCAGTAGTAATGGCCTAATATTTATGATGGTAATATTGTAGTGTGTAAATATTCAATTTTTTTTACACTGTCTTTTCAACATTAATCACTGTTCAGTATCATATTTTAAATTAAGATACATATAACATTAGGAATTTTGGGGATATTTTTTTGAATACCTCATTACTACCACATCAAATACATCTTCCTAACCATACCCCAATAACTTTTTGTTCTTCACTTTTGGAATCTTCTCAGTCACTAAAAATTTAAATTAGCATCTTCCTAGGCTTCAATGGTGCCCATGAATTTTTAAACTCCACACAGTACCATATCTGTGTTTTCTGTACAGCTTTAGGATATAAGCTGTCTTAAGCAGCAGAATCACCTTTTCTTGTGTTCTCTTAATGCTCTCTTGTGTCCCTCTATGCTGCCATGTCCTACTGAGACCACACCATACTCATGTGCTGGATTTGTGTTTATCATCATCATTATTTGCACAGTAGCTATATGCAATTTTAATTTGTAGACCTATGGACAGGGATGTAATGCTGTCTCTTTTCGTAATTATTTTTGTAGTGAATCATTGCTATCAGAATACTCTATACTATTGAACATTTCATCCAGTCCCATGTATGGAACCACACATTTTAAAAAACATAACACAAATATAATAACTGACATAACTGACACAATATATCTGGTTAACTTTAAAATGTCA
>WWET01000976.1:409068-423451 GCA_011038615.1 Limnodynastes dumerilii
TACCAAGAAAGGCTAGAGGAACTAAACATGTATAGCTTGGAGCAGAGAAGGGAGAGGGGGGACATGATAGCAGCTTTCAAATACATCAAGGGTTGTGACCAGCTAGAGGAGGGACCATTTTTCAAAAGAAAAGGTGTAATAGAACACGAGGGCATGGATATAAACTGGAGGGCGGTAGATTCAAAGGAAATGTGCGGAAAAATTACTTCACTGAAAGGGTGATAGATAAATGGAATATTCTCCCGTCTGAGGTGGTTGAGGCCAATACAGTAGACCAATTTAAACATGCTTGGGATAAATATAAGGGTATCCTAAATTGTAACCCCAATTGAGGGTAAATAGGGTCTAGGGTCAGTATAGTTTTCAATAAACAAATGGGCAGACTAGATGGGCCATGTGGCTCTTATCTGCCGTCACTTTCTATGTTTCTATGTTTCTATGTATTAAGGACAAAACAGGTGCAAGTGTAGACTTGAGCAAAACTAGGGGCAAATGATTTTACATAAAGGGCAAATGGCATAGTCCTCATTCATGCACCAGTCAGCCAGGCATACCTTAACAAAATAAACACAAGAAGATATGTAGCTGCATTGAAAAAGGAAACATGGTTTATTCATTAATTCATTTGTCCAAATTGTAATTGATGACTAAAGCTGTGTCATCCAGCAGTGAATAGGTGGCCCAAATAGCAGAATGGGGGATTCAGTGTCTAACTTAACACTTAACTAAACATAACTATTAAAACCTTGGTGCCTCTAGGAAATGGCCTCAGCAACCCAATCATATAGCTCACCCCAGCACCCGGAAGGTGACATACCTATGGACTCAACTGTTAGAGAATGGTGTCCTCAGATCTCTCTTGGGTTGAGCATCAAAAGAACATTTTCTCTAGCTTAATGTTCTCCCAAATGCGCGTATTACCTTGCTGACCCCCCACTGATACCGCCAAACCATACACTGTCTGAATGGGGAAATAAAGACATGTTATAAAATAACTTAACCATCTCTAAGGTAGGGAGATTTCCTAGAGCAAAGTCTACACTTGCACCTATTTTACCCTTAAAAAAGGTGTAAATACAGCTCTGGATAAGCTCCAAACTCAGCCCCTTTGACTATTTCCCTAAAAGCAATGTTGCATTACCTTTTACTTTACATATGCTAGTTTTAAGTATTGTAGAGGAAATCAGTGCATTTCATTACTTCATTTATTGAACTGATAATGTCAACACAAAAACTTACAGAATATTTCTTCTTTGTAAAAAAATAGAATTTCTTCTTTGTAAATAAGCAATTAAAAGTTCTGTCATTTGCTTTGACTTCCCAAGTGTAATCTGCCAAAAAGAATAGCAATTTAGAATCATGTGAGGAAAATGGATTACAGAAACGTTCTAATTAGAACCCAAAGTAGGAAGTATATGACATGGTTATATTTCAATTTTAGCATGCTTTGGGCTACAACAGCTTATGTTAAAATAAAATATAATTAAGTAATATAGCAGGTAAAGTTAGAAAAAAGTATTTGCCAAAATGTTACTAAAGAAATATACAAAATTTCAAACAAAATTTAAATCAGTGCATTCACATTAAAAAGTAAAAACTCTATATATGCGTAAACATGACTTATATGGTGTTAAAATATGTGCCCAAACCTCACCTGCACTACAATGCTGTGTAATAAAAAATAAAATAAAATAAAAATAAAAAGAACCACAAATTACAAAATGGGGAAAAATATATATTTAGTAGCCCCAATGATAACTATTCTTATTTTCCACTGGGCTGTGCCACTATCTTTTGAGCAGTGGTCCTCAACCTATTTTGTTGGGAGTACCAGTTACCCACTATGGAATGATGTATAATGCTTTAAAAAAAATTGAAGTGTTATTAGTTTTTATCACTTAACAAAATGCAGAGTGAATGAACAGAAGAGAAATCTAAATCAAATCAATATTTTGTGTAACTAGCCTTTGGCCCAGATTCAGAGTTTTAACGGATCTCAATGCGGATGTATTTTTTAATTGGTTGTTAAATTTCCAATGAGGACAGATGCAGGGCGGCTTGCTCCTCATCTACGCAATCCAACTGACTTCCATTCACTAGGAGTGGAAGGCAGTTGAATATTGGTACTGCGCATGCGCATATTACCGCACCAGAAGGCGGCTGCTTGATGTGGCGTTCTATGCGTTAATTAGCTTCTGTAAGGGAGACAGGGCCATTCATTTTGCGTATGAAATGCGCATGGTGGGTGGCATTAGGCAGGCATTTAAATTGCACATTACAATAAGGCTATATGTGAATCAGAAATTTCATATGTTTAACACCATTACCGAGGCTACATATAAAATTCCAAAGTAAATCTGGATTAAGCCCTGTGTGTCCAGTTTACATACGGTACAGTATATTTCTTACCTAAATCATCACCATCTCTACTTGATACCATGTTGTGTTTCTTGCTTTGATTCATTATAAATTGGATGCAGAAATCTAAAAACAAAGATAACTTTTATGAGCACTTTACATTACCGTGACTACCAATGCACTATACAATCTATTGGCCCGATTAAATTAGCCACGATGACAGGAAAAAGCTCCCAGTGCGCTTGTTCCCATCATATACGGTATGAAAAATAAGCAAATTTTTATGCGCTCATCTATTGGATACGCATAATAATCTATGAAAAACATTTGTGGAATTAGCTTTGCACCGCAAATAATGCCGGTGAAAAGCTAATTGAATTGAGCACTATGGGGCTGATCCAGACCTACACTCGGGTGCATTTTACGATGGTCGTAAGCATAAAAACGACCATTTGTACTTACATAGAAACATAGAAAGTGACGGCAGATAAGAGCCACATGGCCCATCTAGTCTGTCCATTTGTTTATTGAAAACTATACTGACCCTATTTACCCTCAATTGGGGTTACAATTTAGGATACCCTTATATTTATCCCAAGCATGTTTAAATTGTTCTACTGTATTGGCCTCAACCACCTCAGATGGGAGAATATTCCATTTATCTATCACCCTTTCAGTGAAGTAATTTTTCCGCACATTTCCTTTGAATCTACCACCCTCCAGTTTGTATCCATGCCCTCGTGTTCTATTACACCTTTTCTTTTGAAAAATGGTACCCTCCTCTAGCTGGTCACAACCCTTGATGTATTTGAAAGCTGCTATCATGTCCCCCCTCTCCCTTCTCTGCTCCAAGCTATACATGTTTAGTTCCTCTAGCCTTTCTTGGTATGATTTGTTACAAAGGCCATGGACCATTTTAGTTGCTCTTCTTTGCACAGTCTCTAATGTATTTATGTCTTTCTGGAGATATGGCCTCCAGAACTGAACACAGTATTCTAGGTGAGGGCGTACCAATGATTTATAAAGGGGCATCACTACTTCTCTCTTTCTGCTACTAATTCCTCTCCCTATGCAACCAAGCATCTGACTTGCCTTTTTCATTGCTTTGTTACATTGATTGGCTACCTTCAAGTTACTGGAAATAATGACTCCTAGATCCCTTTCCTCCTCGGTAGATTCTAATGTAATGCCATTAAGGAAATATTGAGCCTTTGGGTTTTTATGTCCTAAGTGCATGATTTTGCATTTTTTGGCATTAAACCAAATGTTTACGCTCATTTTACGTTTTGAATTTCTGAGCGTATGGGCCTTGAGCGTAACACCCTCGTAAATACGGTTGAGAGGGCGTGCCTGCCATACGAAACCCATAATTGCGCTTTGAGGGCGGGGTGAGGCATTTAAATCATACAGTATGGGCGTACTAAGCTTCGTAAATACGCAAGGAACTTACGGATACCCGCAGTTACGATCAGAAAAGTTAGGGTAGGGTTTGCTGGGCATAAGACGGCAAAAGTAAGTACAACCAAGGGGAGTGCCTAGGGGAGTGCATCGTAGGTACGCTGGCATATATATGCTACGCATAAGAGCGTTTTATGAGCGTAGGTCTGGATCAGGCCCTATGACTTTTAACTAAAACACATTCCTATATAAGGAATACATTTAAGTAGCTCTGCTCTTGATGCAAATAATATGTTTATACAAGTTTGTTAGAATATTACAGAACACTTTTCCAAGAGTCATACAGAGGTCAGATTATTAGGTGATCTAAATACACTCCCCTGGGCAACACTAATGCATGTACTAATGCTATTAGTGCATTGGTACCTACATGGTTTCTACTTCAATGATATATATTATTTAGATTAGTTAGATCTTATATTGCTGTATTTCTCAATATACTTATTGTCTCGATACAATATTGTTGTTGTGTTAATGAATCCCACTTAATCCAAGCACACAGTCCTTTTTAGTAGGTAGTGAAAGATCCATTGTGATAAAATGAAAGATTAGTGCATTGACATTGCAAAACAGTTATGTCTGGTTATCCAAAAGAAAGCAATTACTTTGGAATCTGCATTAACCATATGCCTTTCAAATGCCTTTTATGTTTCTTTTTCCTACAGACTGGTTTAATATAATAGTAGGATGCATACAGTGTAGTGTAGTTTTTATATACAACTACCCTGTATAAATTCAAGCCTACTTTTCACTGTAAGGAAATTTTTGAAGTGCAACCAGTCTAAGTTCTGGAGGCTTAAATGGGGCTATAAAATACGATTCATTACTTCCATCTGCAATTTCATCCAATCTAAAATATGATAGCTTATACTCTGTGGTTGATTATCAAGGCTGAATATTAATGAACTATTAAATACCTTTCATTTATTTTAGCCCAGTTCTGATGATTAAATCCTTATGGGTCTATTTACTTAAAATTTTGTTTTTAAATGAACGTTGCTGATCCAGGCTCCCTTCTCCTCGTAGGGAGCCTGGTAGCTTCGTTCACATAACTTACTAACACTTACCCCACCAGCGAGGTCTCGTGATGATCTGCAAGGTCATTGCAGGACCATTGATTTAATCAAAGCTTGAATGATGTCCTGTGCATGCGCTGTGACTCTCATTAAGGACTTTGAAATTTTCAAGTCCGGACATGAGAAACACAGTGTCTTCATGTCGAGATCGGCATTTACAGGCAGACGCATCACCCCGTCAGGTAAGTTTTAATCCTTTTTTCTTCTTTTTTATTTTATTTTGTTTTTTATTTTTTATTTAAAAAAATGTTTTAAGCAAATGTAGAGCTTACATATATCCCAGCAGTCTCCCCATATATACCCCATTTTCCTCCCCTAATAACAGCTATAAGGGGGGAAAAAAGGGAGTTATATGGGGATATCGCTGGAATTGTAGCAATAATGCCAGCCTGAACTGGCATTTTTTTAACGCTCAAGGCGGAGCGTATAACTCTTCTCCGAGGGTTAATAAATATAACGACGCACCAGCCCACTCTGAAAAGAACAGGCCTGGCGAGTAGAAGTGATATCAACATGAATTGCCATGGAAACTGAAGTTTTACATGGCCATCAATGGTTTGTAAATATGAAAACGGGCATTATCGCATAAAAATTATCTTTGTAAAATGAACCCATAATATGTTGTTCAAGATTTTTGTGTTCTGAGTTTCCTTTGATAATTTTAGCAACTTTCTATTCAGCAATACCATATATGATATCATAATTGTCCCGATTCCAGTGGGACAGTCCCGATTTCTGGTGATTTCATTCGTCCAAATAAGGTTTTTTAAATCTTTTTTAACTTTATTAATTTATTATTCATCTGTGCCAAATGGGGTAGAGTTTATGGCAAAATATGTGGGGAATGGTTGGAGTTTGGCTGGAACCAGAATGGAGTTTATGCAGGACCGGGGCGGGGGCTCAGTTGCCCTGTTCTCGGTTTTGCAAATTTTGGCGGTAATGCAATATTGATGTTCTGTAGTGATCAGTGTATTCATTTCAGAATCTCTGGATGCCATCAGTAGTGCTAATGGGAAAGAATAACTTGGCTACCAGAGTGGTCCTGGAGAAATCACAGTTCTATCCCTTGGAATGAAGGTTTGTTTATCCATAAATAAAAGCGAAATATTCTTTAGTTGTTCTATTAAGAAATAAAGACATGGCAACAGGGCAATTCTGTTTACCACATAACTACCTTGGGGAAACAATATCCCTTGACATACTGTGTTTTACAGTTGTAGATATGTGGAAATCATCTAATAATAGCTAAGCTTTTTTCATAGTTAAGATAGTTAAGAATGTGCTATGTTTTTTCTTGTATAATATCAATATTAAAGAAATTCCCTATTCAAGTTATTGAATGTCACTAAATACTATTCTGCCTCCCTTCAAATATAACTGAAAATGTCACTGTTCTTACATTACATACACATGTATCTTTAAAAAAAGACAGAGGTTCTTCTAAAAGGTATGTGTTCAAATGTGTCATGCATTTTATTACATGTATGTTAAAATTGATTCAATGTCTTTATTGTTGTAGACTGAATTGTCATTTTGCACGATTTAGAATACAAAGCAAAAAAAAAATACTATTATCCAGTAGCTAATCTATTTTATTGCTTTAAAATAAAATGCAGTAATCTTATTTACACATTTAGGCAAATATATAATAAGTTACCTGCCTATAGGTGGTACTAACTCTAAATAATGAGAGAGTCCCTATATTGACTCATATTTAATGTGTTTTAAGTTGAGAGCTAACACACCTAGAAGCATCCGTTAAAGTAGGCCTGTTCGACCTGTCACCCAACATGTGTTGTGAAACTACAATTCCCAGCATGCTTTAACTGCATAGGCATAGCTGATACCTGAATGCTTGGAGTCATAGGGCCAGATCCAGACCTACGTTCCCTTTGCGTTTCAACGCGTGGCGTATTTACGCTTTCGGAATTACTATGCACTCCCCTCAGTCGTACGTACTTTTGCTGTTTTACGCATTGCAAACCCTATCTTAACTTTTCAAAGCGTAACTACTGTCGGCCGTAATGGCTGCACGTACTTACGCGCCTAAGCACACCAATACTGTAAGATTTAAATCACCCTGTCTGCAAAGCGTAATTACGGGTGTCGTATACCTGGCAAAACCCTTCGTCCGTAGTTACGCTCTTGATACTAGGCTGCTACGTACATTCAGAGTTAAGAGTCGTAACATCTGCCGGTCGCATGCGCAGTACCTACAAAATAGCGTTTTTACGTCTCCGGCTAGCGTAAATATGCTTGCGGACATAGCTCTGGATCTGGCCCATAGTTTCACAAAAATATACAGATGTTAGCATTGCAATCGCACAGATGCAATCTTATATTAAGGGTCTGTTATTTATAGTTCCTCTGCATCCATTGCTTACATAAAGAATCTAATATCAAGATCAGGCCCAATACTATTAATTAAACTTTTAGATAAAACATTTTTCATATGTATCTCACAGGAATAGATAGGCCTACAATGAAAAGTCCATTGTCCTGAACTTGTGTGTCTGTGGTGCACAAACATGCCCAATGAATGCATTTTTCCATCCATTAGACATAAACTAAAGTTAAATAATGGTGTTTTGGTATCGTGTTTAATAAACATGATTTAGTTACTTTTATACACTTATGTTTAGTTTTTACTCATAGCAGAGCTCAGTGGTGCTGTACACAACCATCTATCATTTCATCCAGCCACAGCACTGATATTATAAAACACATATTTCTCTTTATATTACAATTGTACAACACAGGCCGGATCTAGAACTACACTGTGCACCGGACTTTGTTCTGACCACAGAATTCTACCTTAATATTCCAACAGATAATGCGACTGGTGTGTAAATAAAGACTTAACCAAGCCATTACTGCACAATTTACATACCCTCACCATTTGTACGCATAGTGCTCCACACTGCCCCGCCACTGGAAAGGCTTCCAGCACAGGAGTTTGAGGATCCAGCCCCATACTGGAAGACTTGTATGTGTCCTCGCCATTTGCAGACACTGATTGTAAATGGCAAGTCTAGATCTAGTCCTATATCATATACAAAAACTCTCCTTCATATTACATCCTTTACATACATGTATTGGAAACATATGCCGAATGTGACCCTTGTAACTTTCCCCAGCAGCTGGTTAGGTGAGGTGGTACTGTGTACCAGCACGGACCTTACTTCCAGCACTGGGCACACAATTATGTGTTACAGACTCAAAACTATTTCTTGAATATGTTTTAAAACAAAATTTGAATTAAAAACTTTTCATATAATACACTCCCCCTACTCTCCTCTTCCTATAACAATTACACAACAATTACCACAATTCAGACCTGAATGAAACTCATTACTGTGATTACCTGCATTCAGAGGTGGACAAAGATAGACAATGTTCAGAAAGGGTGTGTTTAGCAACCAAAACAAAGTGGTAAACATTTTTAATTCTAATATAGATGAAAGTATTAAAAATTGTAATAATTTAGTTATATAATAAAGAATTTTCTCATTATTAATATTATGAAAAAGGAAATGGCAGGATTGCATATTTCTAGAAACTGTTCATGTCTACATGCTTTCCATATGCAGCCTATATCCAGAGTGCATGGTCTAATTAGAAAGGTAATAGGATGTCAATAAAACAGAGAGGTAGAGATTTTCTTAAGAGATATACCATTTACCTGGATAAATAATAGGGGAGAAAGTAGGAAAGTCAGTTCAATCAACTTAAATATTAACTTGATCATTTTAGTGACACCACGCAACAGTTTGTCACATGACCTGGGCACTGAATAACAATCTAACTTGGTAACATATATTAACTAGCAAATTGTAAGAGATTTGTTTATTTTAGTCATAGGACCTCACAACTGTATCACTGTTGATTAACACAGGACCCTGAGCATCAGGAGATTATTGCATGGACAAATGTATAATTAACATATAGAAAACAATTCAGTAGTATTTATTTGTCTCACACAAGTTTTAAATTATTGTAAAGAAAAATATATTTGTAAAACTTTGTCAAAATTTTAAAAAGAAAATATTTCTATTACAGTTAATACCACTGAAATATCAGAAATTCATTTGATTAGAAATGGATTAGAATACAAAAAAAAGAACATGTGTTCAATACAATGAAGGTCTTAGAGATTCTGTATATCACATATATAGCCAACCAAAACTGCAATATCTCTGGTGGCTGAATATAATTATCTTAAATTAAATTTGTAATGCTAAAGTTATGTTGATGTATATAAAGAAACAAATACCAGCTTACCGAAGATGTTGAAGCTGAAGTGATCACTAATCGTGTGGTCCACGGGCAAAGAATATCAGGTAACTTGAGAATAAGCTCAAGAACAGCTCATGTAGTGCATTGTTCATGAACAACAAACTCCACCCTATAGATCAGTGCACAGGTTTCCCAGGACAACCTGCCTAATGCACCTGTTCTTTTTGTACAACCTGGTCCGCACGCTATGAATGGTTTTTTTCCTACAATACAGCACTTGAAAAGGAGAGGTTGTGGCATGAATGTAGAAAGGATCGTAATACAATACTTGATGATAGAAAAAGAGAAGAGGCCTCATTTTTTACAAAATGCAAGCTTATCAGAACCATACGTGGAATGCAAAAAAAAACAAGTATAAATGTCACATGTTGCTTTGGATCATATTAAGTATATAAACCGTATTTGCAGAATGTATATATATATATAAATATATATATATATATATTAGTTATACATACAAATATATTAGTTATACATACAAGTCTGACATTTGTTTATTCAAATGATGTTTACTACATGTATTTGCATTGTGATCTCAAAATAGTTAAGGGATGTATGCTTAGTATTCTCTTTGGCAAACATGGGATCATAACATTAATATTCCAAAAGCAATTCACATAAAATATATGCATTTGAATGTAACAGTAGAAAGACAATTAGACTTTTAATCTGGAGGATGACCACTAGAACCTTTTAGTAGCTTTCTAAGATTAGAAACATTTGTGAACTCTAGACAGTATGAAAATCAAAAATCAAAATATGGTAAAAGAACCTTTATTGGCAGTCTTTATATCAGTTTATACCACAAGTGCCTCATGCACTGACTTTAGCACATTGAACATATGCTCACTGAATAGATGGCCAGAACTAGTACATTTATGTATGCATACTATTAATGTATATATATTTTTTTTTTAATTTATTTGATTACAGTAAAAAATTTTCCCCTATTGACTACAGTAATAAATCCCAGCCTATTATAACAAGTTTGGGACATGGTTTCTTATAGGTGGACAATTGGATACCTTGCATAGCGAATGTATAAGTACTCAGTTCTACTTACACCTTGGAACGCAGCATGATGGATGCTGTATTCTGTGTAGTAACAACCTCCAACAGTGGGGCGTGGTAAGTTGATGTGCGTATCTGGGGTACACATGGTGGACAGGGGGATCGATGCAAATCGTACAGCAGGGGCAGCCCTAGGTTTTGCAGGGCTATAGGCGACCGCCCCCCCCCAACTCCTGAGAAAAAACTTGACAGATTTTTTATTTTTTTGCAAGCCTGGCGTCACTGGCCGCCAGGCTTGCATATGTGAAGTAAAGGCCCCACGTGGAGCTGCAGCAGCCAGTACAGTGCCGCCGGGTTCATCATCAGCGTGAAAACGGCACTGTGTTTCCATAGCAACACATACACAATGCCTGGACGCAGCGGTCCGGGCACTGTGTATGTGACAACACAGTGTCCGGGAAGTGAAGGCCCCGCATGGGGCCATGGCAGCCAGTACAGTGCTGCCGGTATAATGAATCCGGCGGCACTGTACTGGCTGCTGCGGCCCCACACAGGGCCTTTACTTCACACATGCAAGCCTGCCGGTCAGTGGTGCCAGGCTTGCATTAAAAAAAAAAGTAAATGTGTGTGGGTGACAGTCCGGAATAGGGGCGGGGACCCCTGACCCTCTGGACCATATGTGGCCGCCTATGGTATGGGCCACCTATGTCGTACAGTAAGAGCTTGGCTTATCCCTTATGTATGATACTACATTACAAACCTGCCCAACGTTATGTGTGCGTAACATTTAAGGTAGAGGTCAGAACTCATTTTTTTCTACATCAAATCATGCTTTAATGATACAGGACCAGATCCTAAGATTCAATCACGCTTTGCTGGAAACTCAGAACATTGCACAATTGGATGCATGATAGAGGACCCACGCTGTATTCATACATCCGTTTGCACTTAAAATGGTCGACGGATCAGAAATCTAGGCTTACAAATCTCCGCCTCTCCTGTACATTAAGTTATTAAACTTCCTTGGAAGTTTTTCAAATTGGAACTTTTATTGAATAGATTTGTGTTACAATTTTGGCATTTGGATTTATGCCCAAATTGTAAAGGCGACACTTTCAGATCTGAATATGTCCACTTTTCAGATGTCTGGACCCATAACTCTGAATTATCAGAAATGAGAAACATATTACTTTAACGTATAGGAAATGTGGCTAAAGGTGCTTATACTTGGGCAGCACAGTAGCTCAGTGAGTAGCACTTGTGCCTCACAGCACTGAGGTCATAAGTTCAATTTCCAGACCTTATATGTGTAGAATTTGCATGTTCTCCCCATATCCACGTGGGTTTCCTCCTACATGCCAAAAAAAAACCATGCTAGTAGGTTAATTGGTTGCTAACAAAATGAACCCTATTGTATGTACGTGATAGGTAGTGCTGCTCCAGGAGTGTGAGCGACAAGTGTTCTATATTGTATAATAACTGAAGGATGGTGGGTGGGTGGAAACTGCAGACTAGATGGGCCAAGTGATTCTTATCTGCAATTAAGTTCTTTAATTCTATACTTATTTAATTCTTTTACTAGACTAATTAATGCTTATGTATTGTGTGTCAAGAATAGAGCTGAGTTTATCTGTGTGTGGAGAGTTTAATTGCAGAATAATTTCCTGTTACACAGATACACCAGTCTTTCTCATACTGCTTTCACAACACCAACTTCCGGGAAAGAATTGCCGGGTCAAAAAAAAGACACCTTTTTAAACACCAAAAACCCGGGAAATTCCTGGGTCTGACCCTTTCACGTCACCAATGAATTTCCCGGGTATGTCCTGTCTAACAACTGTCAATCATTGTGGAAATTATCTCTTATTGGCTGCTTGAAATGATGTCATTTAAAGGGAACTTTACTGTTGCATACAATGATGATGTAAGTACATGGTGGCCATTTTAGCTGCATTATTTTGACAATGGCTGACGAACTAGTAGTTGTTAACTCTGAGACCATGGCTTTGTTGATCATTTTGATGTTTGAGACAGCAAATGATACCCTGTTGCAGCTAATTACATTGTGTCATATGGCTCATTGTGGCATGGTGAGGAAACGGATGCAATTTATGGTTGATTTGCGGAAGAGACAACAGCGATATCTGTGAAGGAGAAGTGCATACATTAAGGCCACTCAGATGTCCATTCTGCAATACAGCACCCTCAGTAACCGCAGTTTGTGGGCACGAAATAACAACCACGCTGAAGCTTTCTGGGTTACAGTGGAAGCCTTTGGGGAGGCTCAGTGGATTGCACACTTCAGGATGTCCCATGGGACCTTTCAGTATGTGCTTGATGCCATCTCACCAGTGCTGAACAGACAGACCACAGTTTTCCGGATCCCCATTCCACCCTGGAGGAGGCTAGCCATTGTCTTGTGGTGGTATGCAAGCCCCGGGGAATATCGCACGATGTCCTGCATGTTCGGAGTTGGCATTTTGACCATCAGTAATCCCGCGCGTGAGGTGACGGAAGCTTTACTGGAAGCACTTTATCAGCGCATAATCTGCTTGCCTGAGGGAGATCGCCTGGATGACACCATTGCCGACTTCCTGAGATGTGGCTATCCGCAATGTGCTGGAGCAATCGACGGGACATCCCCAGCATTGCACCTGTGCAGAATCCAGCAGATTACCATAACAGGAAAGGCTGGCATTCCATTGTCCTCCAGGCTGTTGTTGACCACAAGTATTGGTAAGCATACGTTACAATGATACCTGTAATTATATGTAGTGTACTGGAATGCTAAAGGTATGATATGTTCAGCTTCACAGATGTTTTAGTTGGGTGGCCTGGACGTTCGCATGACGCCCATGTCTTGGCAAATTCTGAACTCTACAACCTGGCAGAGGAGGTTAGAGGAGGATACTTGTTCCCCAGAGAGTTAAATAAATAACTTAACCACTACATCTTATATCACCTGCTTATTATACCCTATTGTACCACCCTTGCTCTTTATTTATTTTTTTGGTATTAAGAAATGAGACTGAGCATGCGTGTATTTCTTTACAGAAGTCAAAGACTGTGAATGGAGTGGAGATCCCTGTGCACATCATGATGCCACCCTGTGCACATCGTGATGCTGCATACCCTTTGCGGCGTTGGCTGATGAAGGGATTCACCCAGCATCATCATCTTTCGGTGGAGCAAGTGCGCTATACCCACACACTCAGCTTGGCTCGGATGGTGGTGGAAAACGCCTTTGGCGTGGCAGCGATTGTTAAAGCGCACGGACATAGAAACACAACTTGTGTCGCATGTGGTTGCAGCTTGCTGCATTTTACATAACATCTGTGAAATGCACAAGGAGCGTTTTTTACCAGAATGGACCTTAGTGGACTCCGAACTACCTCAGCCATCTTCTTATTCAGAGCCAAGTGAGGGTGTGCATCGTACCTCCAGTGCGGAAAGCATACACACAGTCCTAACCAAATGCCTTTCCTTTTTCTATTAATAAAAACAAACTTTTTGAAAACATGACCTGTTTATTCCAAATGCTATTATTATTGGAAGTAGAGCATATTAGAAATCATATGCTTTTTTTTTTTTTTACATTAAAGTGCTTTTTGTAAAAAAAAATTATATGAATATATAAACATATAAAAATATATAAAACGACAACATTAAGGGTCAATATTGCTATAACAAAACCACAGATCACAAATCACAGTTGCTGATAGTGTGGGTAGTGCTTTTGAGAATACTGCTGGTGTGTTTCGGCATGAAGGTGGATTTGGGGGTGGTGGTGGGCAAACGTGGAGAGGGTAGGCAGGGAAAGGTTGTCCACTTGGCTGGTAAGGTTGGTATGGGGGAAGCGGGGAAGGGTGTGGGGGGTGGTGCAACCTCATGCCTTGCACGATTCTTTCTATGAAGTTCATATTGTATTCACGATTTTCCCGGGTGAAAACTTTAGAAACATTGTCAGAGTTTTGATTTCATGCAAAATTAAACAGCTGTTTAGTAAGCCATGTGCTTGAGGCCTCATCCCTCCTGCACTTCTTGCAAGCAGCAACAAATAGTTAAACATAAACATAACTTACTATTTCCATGCAATCCTGTTGAAGTTGAGGGCTCATCAGGAGTGTCTGACAGTGTGGCAATGACTATAGTATAAAAAAAAAAAAAAGAATAAACCGAATTTT
>WWET01000976.1:430873-452573 GCA_011038615.1 Limnodynastes dumerilii
TCTTATTTTTGCAATGATCCACATTTTTTTCATAAGCCATTCAGCCCTCAGGATATTTTATAAAATATGCTTAATAGGTATTATAATTCAATAAAATACAAGTATGACTGCAGCCACATTACAACCTTTCCCCGTCACCCTGCATACCATCAGATAGTGATTTGAGTACTTGTGGTTGAGAACCACTGTATTATAATATTTTATACTCAGCTTGACATCATAGCTAAAGACAATTGTGCCAGTTGGTTAAAAGCAAATAATTTGACTACTAACAGACAATTAAATACATTAGGATGCCAGAACTGAAGGTAATACTTTTATACTTAATTATATAGTTATTTTTTTTCACTGCAAAACTTACACAGTAATAACAAATCTAAAGACTGCACATTACAGTAAGGCGCATTCTAACAGGTTACAAATGCAAGTTGCATTCAATTTTGTGTTAAAAAATAAGCAGGTACAACACTTCTAAGTGTATCAGTTTGCACCTACACAGTTCAGGTACACATATTAAAATAAAGTTGGAGCCGTATGCAATAGCCAGCTGACATTTAAAGATATAAAAGTTGGGGGGCGTGGCCTGACTGGCAATGGAGTAGGAGGCAAGGGATTTGAGCTCCGTGCCTAATCACTCCTAGCACCCATCCTGTGGCACCTGTTGTTTATTCAATTGCCTCCCTGAGGTCCTGAGACTGCGACGGAGCAGTCTGGTACAGTGGCTCCACATCCGTTAAGCCCTCTCCCTCCCGACATACCTGTGGTGCTGCTTGGCGGTGCGAGACATCTGAAGGCCGCGGCGGGAGTCCGGCGGTGACGGCAGCTCCTTCACTCCTGTCTATAGGAGGTATAGTGTGGACGGTGGGGTGAGTTTACCCTGGGAAGGGTGACTTAATCGGTGCCTGACACTCCCTTCTATTATAAGCGCCTGGACCTTCTCCCGTTTTGCACCCTGACACACGTGGGAGGCGCCATCTTGGCTGTCATCCTGCTACAATCAAGACGGTGATAAGTCTGCTCCCCACAGCTGTGCAGCTCTCCCTGTTTTGGACACTCACCTGGCTGTTTCTCACAAACCTCAGCCCAATCTTTGCATGGCCCCTTAGGATGAAATATATAATTCCAATTGTCTTCTGCTCAACTGGGGGAAAACTTGCATCCAGTATATACTTTATTCTCCTTCACACCAAAGTATATTTTCCTGAGGACTTTCACAGAGCTGCCCTTTGCATATATCCTTAGGGCCTGCTGTTGCTGTCCTTACACCTCTGTCAGTCATTGAACTTGGCATGCCTACGGATCATTTATAAGTTGCTTCCTTTGACTCCTGTTTATACCTCTTTGTATTGATATACAACGAAATTAATTTTAGTTACAGTGGCTGTAGCACAAGAACTGACTCCTCCACCATACTAGCAGCTGCTGTGACGCAGTAAGCACCTACTACGTTTACTGCACTCTCTACCGTACCTGTTATAGGTGTGCTGCTGTTGTGTACCTGAATATTTGGTGGCTGTCTATTCTACAATGGGGAAAACGTCACATGCATCAGCTGCTACTAAACTCCGCCAGTTTGCGCACCAAGGTGGCAAGGCCAACTCCCCTCCTCCTCCAGATCAAGAACCCAATTCACCTGAGTCTGCTCCACCATCTGCTAAACCTGAAATCACTATGGCACAACTCCTTGAAGCCATTGGTGCGTCAGAGCAGCGTATATCTGAACAGATAGTTTCTGTGCAATCAGTGCTAAGACAAGATATTCAGAAGATCCGTGAAAGAGTGGGTGAGGTGAAGGCCAGGGTCTCCATTCTTGAATACGCGGTTGCCCCAATTAAAGCTCAGCTGACAGATGTGCAGTCGCAGCTTACTTTCTTCAGAGCTAAGTTCAGCGATATGGAGGGTCGCCTGAGGAGGAATAATGTCCATTTCGTCGGCTTCCCGGAGAAAGCAGAGGGATCGCATCCGGAGGCTTTTCTGGAATCCTGGCTTATCCAACTCTTTGGTAAAGAGGAATTCTCGTCACACCTGGTCATCGAGCGGGCCCATCGGATGCCTGGTCAGAGTCTCCCTCCTGGGGCCCTGCCACGTACCCTTATAGCTAAAATCCTCAATTTTAAGGATCGAGATGCCATACTTCGACTGGCCAGTGTTAAGGGCCCTCTCCTGTATAACAACCAGAGGATTTTGGTTTTCCCGGATTTTGCTACGGAGGTCCAGAAGGCTCGGGTACAGTTCCTGCAGGTTAAACGCCGTTTGCGAGATCTTCACATTCCGTACTCTATGCTATATCCTTCCAAGCTGCGGGTAGTGGCAGATGATCAAGTCCATATCTTCGAGTCTTCCAGAGCTGTGGCGGCGTGGCTTGACAGAAATGCACCGGGCCCGCGCCAACTGGACAATGCGTGAGCATCTCCTGTTGTGTCTAGTTAAATGTCTAGATTTCAGTCTGTTTACCTGACCTCACCTGCCTCACATTTGTATTTGTCCTTAGTGCCTTATTAAGTTTGTAACATGTAACGTATATCTGTTTTGACTCCTGGTTTAGGGTGTGAGAGGGAGGAAGGTGGGTGCTAAATGTAAGGCCCGAAAGCTCATCATGGTGCCTATGTCTATTCCTTCACGTGCACGGTGTTCAAATGTTACAAGGTTAGGTTGTTGTCCGTTCCTGGAACTTAGTTCCGGGATCTGGTTCAGGTTTCTCCACTAAGATGTGAGGCTTCACATCTGAGTTGTTTCAACGGGTTGGGAAAGAATATATACATTATGTTTGGGGGATGTATATGGGGTGGGTTCGGGTGGGAAAAGGGTAACGGGTAACATGGATCACGGGGTAATTTTTTGTATTTTGTTTATTAAGCAATTAGCAATGCATTCACATTATATATTTCAAAGTGTCAGTTGTTCCTATGTGTTATTTCACCTGCTGCTGGGAGTGGCGCCGCGTCCTGTTGTATTAACCGGCGACCTGGGTTGTAACGGGACTATCAGCCAGACTAATAGGAAATTTAGTCCTCATGGCACAGCGTCCTGGTAACACCTCCCCAATGTCCATCATTAGCTGGAATGTCAGGGGTCTAAATGACAGAGTCAAACAGTCATTAGTTCTTAAACAGGTTAAAACCTACAACCCTGATGTTCTTTGTCTCATGGAAACCCACCTGGTAGGGAAAAAGCGATTATCTCTTAAAAAGCAATGGGTGGGTAGGATGTTCCATGCTCCCTTTACTACTCATTCTAGGAAGTCTCAATCCTTTTACACAAAAGGGTCGCCTTCCAATTGAGTTAAAACTGATTTACAGGGCCGCTATGTGTTTCTACATGCTTTTCTCTATTCATCCTCGCTGGTTATTGCCGCTGTCATATACCTCCCCCTGTCAAGGGGCATATCGGATCATACCCCTATAAAGATTCTCTGGGATGTTCACTTGCCTAATGGAATATCCTTTTGGAAGCTTAAACCCTTTTGGTTAAAATTAATTAGCCAGGATTCCCCATTGGAGGATGAATGGAACTCGTACTTTGAAAGTAATGAGGGTCATAGCTCTACACAGATAGTTTGGGATGCATTCAAGGCGTGCATGAGGGGATCCTTTATTGCGCGAATAGCTTATTTTAAAAAGAATTCTAAAAAACAAGAACTAGATCTCTGGGAGCAATCCCTTAAACTAGAGGCTATATACGTAAATACACGATTAAACTCGGACAGAGTGGCGTGGCTGCACTGTCATCAGGCTTACAATGACTATATGTTGGCCAAGTCTAAAAGGCGACTCTTGTTCTCAACACACTCGTGGTATGGGCAAACGGATAGATGTGGCAGCTAGTTGGCTTACCTAGCTAGGGAGGAGAGAGCCTCTACTGTAATTTCTGCCATGAAGGATCTTGCGGGTGAAGTGAAATGCTCAGTCCCTGATGTCGTGCAGGTGTTTCTTGACCACTATAAATCTGTATACGCCTCCAAAGTCACCTATACTAATGGGGCTCTAGCTGCATATCTTGATGACATGTCCCTTCCTAGGCTCTCCTGTGTTGGCCAGTCTCTTCTTAACTCACCTATCCAAATTGCTGAAATTGAGACAGCAATTAATACGTTTCCCACCAAAAAGGCACCGGGTCTGGATGGCATTCCTGTTGCGGTCTATAAATCTGAAAGAGATGCGTGAGGCCCTTATAATAGTAATACTCAAGCCTGGTAAGGACCCACTCTCCGTGGACTCCTATAGACCCATTTCGCTCCTGACCACAGACGTTAAAATATTTGCTAAAGTCCTAGCCAATCATCTTACTCAGGTGACAGAGGAGCTGATCCATCCGGACCATACCGGGTTCATGCCAAAAAAGTCTACATCTATTAACCTTCGCCGCCTATTCACTCATTTGCAGTTGCGGCATTCGGAGGGGGTGGTGGTTTCTCTGGATACTGCAAAGGCGTTTGATTCCGTGGAGTGGTGCTACCTGTGGTGTGTTCTGGAACGGATGGAGTTGGGCCCTCAATTTATAGCCTGGATTTGGATTCTTTACTCTGCACCGTTGGCTAGAGTCTCAATTAATGGGTATATCTCTAGTAGATTTGCTCTTGGTAGAGGGACTAGGCAGGGGTGTCCCTTGTTCCCCTTCCTATTTGCACTGGCAGTGGAACCCCTTGCGTGTGCCATTAGAGAACAGCCTGACATTAGAGGGATTTTAGTAGGAGAGGTAGAGGAGAAGATCGCTTTATATGCAGATGACCTCTTACTATTCCTATCCGACACACAGGGATAGTTGAATGCCCTTCTCCAGTTGGTTAACAAATTTGTAATCTTTTCTGGGCTCTTAATCAACTGGAATAAATCCTTTATTATGCCTCTGCGGGGTCCCATTCCGAATTCTCCTCTGCCTTCCTCCCCTATAAAATGGTCACCTCGATTTACATATCTGGGTATTCATATTTCAAATGACATGTCTCAATTTTGCTCTGATAACATACTGCCTATCGTTGTGGCCATGGAAGCCAAAATGAAAGTGTGGCGTAAATTACCGCTGACAGTTATGGGTCAGGTTAACCTGCTTAAGATGTCTGTGCAACCCAAGCTACTTTACGTCCTATTGCAGTCCCCCATATGGATACCGTCTACGGTGTTCTCTAAAATTAACTCCTTGTTTAGCTCCTTCATTTGGGGAAATAACGGGTTAGGATCAGTAGGGAAGGCCTATCTCGGTCCGGGGATAGGGGGGGGGGACATGGCCCTTCCAAATATAAAGCTCTATTACATAGCTGCGCAGCTGTCTCATCTGAGGGACTGGGTTTTGGACTCTTTTCAGGGCGACCTCCATTGGACCTTGGTCAGACAGGCTGGGTTTGACCATACCCCTTCACAGGCTTTGTTGGCAGGCCCTTACCCGCGCCACTCTGCCCCTCTCATTATACAGGCACAAAAGATATGGAACTGGACACATGTGTTTTTTGGGGGAAAAGATATTGACCCAACCGCTCCTTTATGGGGTAATACTAGTTTTCCGGTCCTTAAGAGATTTGAAGGTGCAGAACCGTGGAGAAACTATATCATCTCTACTTTTTATCAAATAGTGCAGAACTCCTCTCTTAAAACCTTCCCCCACTTGCAGGGCGAGTTCTCGCTCCCTGGCTCCTTATGGCTTGAGTATTTTAAAATGAGATATGCAATAAAGGCCCAGTTCGGTAACTCCTTTCCCCCTTTGTCTACTTTGCCGGTTAGGGCGCTGCTGCTGGATATTGTGGAGGAACATGCGGTATCTGGGATATATTTTGCATTACTATCTGCAGCTCCGGAGACATCCCTTGCACGTCTGAGAGCGCTTTGGGAGGAGGATATAGGCTCGCTAGACGATGAGGAATGGGAGGAGGTACTGGGTAGCTCGCAAGGTATAACCACTAACCTTAGATTTCAACAAGTACAAATCTATATCATCCATAGAGCATATCTTACCCCGTCCAGATTGATAAAAATTTGTGCATCGCATTCCGGAGCATGTCCAAAATGTGGGTAGATAGGGGCCAACTTTATGCACATGTTATGGTCATGTCTTAAGGTGCAGCGGTTTTGGGACAGAATTATTGATTGTATAAAACAGACAGATGTAGTCCTCCCAGCCAGTCATCCTAAATGGTGTATTTTTGGGGTTGGTCTGGAAGATTCTTTGAATAGACGTAAGCAACTATATAAAATCTCTTTGTTTATGGGCTAAAGTATGTATAGCTCGAACTTGGGGGGTGCCGTCCCCACCTACAGCTGGAGATTGGATGCGGCTAGTGAATGTTTCCTTAAGTCACGAAAAATTTACATATGATAGCAGGGGATGCCCACAGAGATTTAACCAAATTTGGGATGACTGGCTGAACTCTACCTATTATGTTTGTTCCCCACAGGAGGACTCGTCAATATAAATGCCTGTTGGTTTATTGCTGCTCGTATGTTCTTGCAAATTTTACTGATCTTGGTCTGCAGATGTATACTGTGTATCTTGAACTGCATAAATGGCCCTGGGCGGGATTCCGTTTTGTTTGGATGTATTATGACACATGACACTTGCTACAGTTACTCATTTCATTTTTGATATACAAACGTCATTATTGTATTATGTAAATGTGATTGTTTTGCTACAAAAAAGATTTATTTCAATAAAAATTAAGTTGAATAAAAAAAAATAATAATAATAATTGCTGCTTAATTTTAATCTTTGATATTTTTAACATGCTTAGGGCTGTGTTTTTAATAAAAAAATATGGGCATTTAATACTTGAAAACGACTTCTGTTTTACACTTGAACCAGCCCCTAAGCTGATGCAATATTTTCGGCGTAAGCACAGGGAATCCAGCCTGCTACTGTACTCACTGTAGCACTGATCCTCCCACTTAGAACATTCCGGTCCACTAGCACAAGAACACAAAGCGGATAGAAAGGCTTGCGTGCAACTTTCTGTGCATGCTCCCATTCACCACATACAGCTAAAGCCTGCAGCGATTCCACCTAAAAAATAGGTGATAGCACAGCTATGGATCAGCTCCTTAGTGGATGAACATGTGCATTACTATGTCTTAATTCATATTTTAAAATATTATCTCTAAAAATCTGGGGGGTTGGAGACACATAATGGGTGATACTGGGGGCTGGAGACACATGATATGGGATACTTGGAGCTGGAACACATGATGGGGATAATGGGGGGCTGGAGGCGGCACTATTAGTAGCATGGTGGCACTGAGGACACTACTACCAGGTTTTAGGGGTTGAATACTTTATTTTATTTATTTATTTATATATATATTTTTTATTGGAAGATATTTTATTTGTCAAAATAAATACATTATAATACTTTTATACACGTGGAGGAACTTTTTAATATAAGAACGAAGGAGGAGATCCTATCTTATCCACATAAAGGAGGGTCAATAGGATCCAGGGATACCTCTTTCCATATTGCGGCACTGGGATCCTGAGGAGAACAAAGGCGATATTATTACTGCATTGATACAAGATATACACTACGTGAGCATATTGTGAGTATAAACCGTAGAAGAAAATTTTATTTTTTGAAGCTGGAACTGTATCACGCTAGATCTCCTTTTTTTCTTTTAAGAATAACGGATCTGACCGAGAGAGAAGGAATATTCACTTCAATCTTCTCAAGTATTCTGTGGGACTCAGCTTGAAGATTACACGTCACGGGACTATTAATTTGAAAGAATTCACCAAGGAAAATTTGTATTTACAGAGGTACCATTGATTATAATCCCAGCGTGGATAGCCTTTCCCCATATTTTTTCACTTGGCTGGAGACACATGATGGCAATATTGTGAGGGGGCTGCAGTAATATGATGGGGGATACTTGGAGCTGGAACACATGATGGGGGATACTGGGGGGCTGGAGACACATAATGAGAATAATGGGGAGCTGAAGAGACATGAATGGGGGAATACTGGAGGCTGGAGTCACATGATGGCAGGGCTATTTCTAGACAGTATGGCTCACAGGGTGAACAGGTACAAAACGCCCCCCCCCCTTGTGTATGTGTGTGTATGTATACACACACACACACACACACACACATTTCAATATATACATATTTGAACCATATCAAATTGAAAACCAAACTTTAACAATAGAGACAATGCCATGAAAAACAACACATAAATGTCCCAACACTAAACACCCCTTAAAAATCCATGAATTAGGCCACTTGTTTACTAATGCTCGGATTTTAAGGAAATGAATACAAAGTGAGGGGAGTACCATAGTTAGTGAGAAAAGGGGGGACAGGAGACAAAGAAGCAAACAATAATGTAATATTATTTTGATATTAAATACCAGTACGTGTAAAAGTGATAATCACATATGTGGTTCTCCACCTTGCTATTACAACCCACATGCTGATAACTGCTTTAAGGTATATATCCACATATCCAATAATCATTTTTAAACATTGTCCTATCAAATCAATATTACATTATTGTTTGCTTTTTTCTTCTTTTTGCCTCTTGTTCATTTTATGTTTCATGTTTGGATGATTTATGAGAATTGGACATTTAACAAAATATTATTGCTCTTAAGTTCAAAAATTCACTGTTTCTGGAACTCCCCCTACTTTATATTTTATATATAAATACAGCTCCTTTTTTCAACATATTTTCCAAGTTTTAAAAAATGTAAGTTTCAGCTGCAAAATCATTAAAAGGGTGCATGCGGGCTGCTTGTGTGTTGAATCTGATGCATGGGTACTTCACGTACTCCGTGCTGGTTGTGATTGGTCCTGTGGTCGCGCATGAGTTGATGTAAGTTTCGGCACTTTTTTTTTTTACAAAAAAGCACTATATATGCTTGTCACACATCACCCCCTTGCTTGTCACACATCACCCCATGTACCCACATGCTTGTCATACATCACCCACTGTGCCCACATGCTTGTCACACATCACCCCCTTGCTTGTCACACATCACCCCATGTACCCACATGCTTGTCATACATCACCCACTGTGCCCACATGCTTGTCACACATCACCCCCTTGCTTGTCACACATCACCCCATGTACCCACATGCTTGTCATACATCACCCACTGTGCCCACATGCTTGTCACACATCACCCCCTTGCTTGTCACACATCACCCCATGTACCCACATGCTTGTCATACATCACCCACTGTGCCCACATGCTTGTCACACATCACCCCCTTGCTTGTCACACATCACCCCATGTACCCACATGCTTGTCATACATCACCCACTGTGCCCACATGCTTGTCACACATCACCCCCTTGCTTGTCACACATCACCCCATGTACCCACATGCTTGTCATACATCACCCACTGTGCCCACATGCTTGTCACACATCACCCCCTTGCTTGTCACACATCACCCCATGTACCCACATGCTTGTCATACATCACCCACTGTGCCCACATGCTTGTCACACATCACCCCCTTGCTTGTCACACATCACCCCATGTACCCACATGCTTGTCATACATCACCCACTGTGCCCACATGCTTGTCACACATCACCCCCTTGCTTGTCACACATCACCCCATGTACCCACATGCTTGTCATACATCACCCACTGTGCCCACATGCTTGTCACACATCACCCCCTTGCTTGTCACACATCACCCCATGTACCCACATGCTTGTCATACATCACCCACTGTGCCCACATGCTTGTCACACATCACCCCCTTGCTTGTCACACATCACCCCATGTACCCACATGCTTGTCATACATCACCCACTGTGCCCACATGCTTGTCACACATCACCCCCTTGCTTGTCACACATCACCCCATGTACCCACATGCTTGTCATACATCACCCACTGTGCCCACATGCTTGTCACACATCACCCCCTTGCTTGTCACACATCACCCCATGTACCCACATGCTTGTCATACATCACCCACTGTGCCCACATGCTTGTCACACATCACCCCCTTGCTTGTCACACATCACCCCATGTACCCACATGCTTGTCATACATCACCCACTGTGCCCACATGCTTGTCACACATCACCCCCTTGCTTGTCACACATCACCCCATGTACCCACATGCTTGTCATACATCACCCACTGTGCCCACATGCTTGTCACACATCACCCCCTTGCTTGTCACACATCACCCCATGTACCCACATGCTTGTCATACATCACCCACTGTGCCCACATGCTTGTCACACATCACCCCCTTGCTTGTCACACATCACCCCATGTACCCACATGCTTGTCATACATCACCCACTGTGCCCACATGCTTGTCACACATCACCCCCTTGCTTGTCACACATCACCCCATGTACCCACATGCTTGTCATACATCACCCACTGTGCCCACATGCTTGTCACACATCACCCCCTTGCTTGTCACACATCACCCCATGTACCCACATGCTTGTCATACATCACCCACTGTGCCCACATGCTTGTCACACATCACCCCCTTGCTTGTCACACATCACCCCATGTACCCACATGCTTGTCATACATCACCCACTGTGCCCACATGCTTGTCACACATCACCCCCTTGCTTGTCACACATCACCCCATGTACCCACATGCTTGTCATACATCACCCACTGTGCCCACATGCTTGTCACACATCACCCCCTTGCTTGTCACACATCACCCCATGTACCCACATGCTTGTCATACATCACCCACTGTGCCCACATGCTTGTCACACATCACCCCCTTGCTTGTCACACATCACCCCATGTACCCACATGCTTGTCATACATCACCCACTGTGCCCACATGCTTGTCACACATCACCCCCTTGCTTGTCACACATCACCCCATGTACCCACATGCTTGTCATACATCACCCACTGTGCCCACATGCTTGTCACACATCACCCCCTTGCTTGTCACACATCACCCCATGTACCCACATGCTTGTCATACATCACCCACTGTGCCCACATGCTTGTCACACATCACCCCCTTGCTTGTCACACATCACCCCATGTACCCACATGCTTGTCATACATCACCCACTGTGCCCACATGCTTGTCACACATCACCCCCTTGCTTGTCACACATCACCCCATGTACCCACATGCTTGTCATACATCACCCACTGTGCCCACATGCTTGTCACACATCACCCCCTTGCTTGTCACACATCACCCCATGTACCCACATGCTTGTCATACATCACCCACTGTGCCCACATGCTTGTCACACATCACCCCCTTGCTTGTCACACATCACCCCATGTACCCACATGCTTGTCATACATCACCCACTGTGCCCACATGCTTGTCACACATCACCCCCTTGCTTGTCACACATCACCCCATGTACCCACATGCTTGTCATACATCACCCACTGTGCCCACATGCTTGTCACACATCACCCCCTTGCTTGTCACACATCACCCCATGTACCCACATGCTTGTCATACATCACCCACTGTGCCCACATGCTTGTCACACATCACCCCCTTGCTTGTCACACATCACCCCATGTACCCACATGCTTGTCATACATCACCCACTGTGCCCACATGCTTGTCACACATCACCCCCTTGCTTGTCACACATCACCCCATGTACCCACATGCTTGTCATACATCACCCACTGTGCCCACATGCTTGTCACACATCACCCCCTTGCTTGTCACACATCACCCCATGTACCCACATGCTTGTCATACATCACCCACTGTGCCCACATGCTTGTCACACATCACCCCCTTGCTTGTCACACATCACCCCATGTACCCACATGCTTGTCATACATCACCCACTGTGCCCACATGCTTGTCACACATCACCCCCTTGCTTGTCACACATCACCCCATGTACCCACATGCTTGTCATACATCACCCACTGTGCCCACATGCTTGTCACACATCACCCCCTTGCTTGTCACACATCACCCCATGTACCCACATGCTTGTCATACATCACCCACTGTGCCCACATGCTTGTCACACATCACCCCCTTGCTTGTCACACATCACCCCATGTACCCACATGCTTGTCATACATCACCCACTGTGCCCACATGCTTGTCACACATCACCCCCTTGCTTGTCACACATCACCCCATGTACCCACATGCTTGTCATACATCACCCACTGTGCCCACATGCTTGTCACACATCACCCCCTTGCTTGTCACACATCACCCCATGTACCCACATGCTTGTCATACATCACCCACTGTGCCCACATGCTTGTCACACATCACCCCCTTGCTTGTCACACATCACCCCATGTACCCACATGCTTGTCATACATCACCCACTGTGCCCACATGCTTGTCACACATCACCCCCTTGCTTGTCACACATCACCCCATGTACCCACATGCTTGTCATACATCACCCACTGTGCCCACATGCTTGTCACACATCACCCCCTTGCTTGTCACACATCACCCCATGTACCCACATGCTTGTCATACATCACCCACTGTGCCCACATGCTTGTCACACATCACCCCCTTGCTTGTCACACATCACCCCATGTACCCACATGCTTGTCATACATCACCCACTGTGCCCACATGCTTGTCACACATCACCCCCTTGCTTGTCACACATCACCCCATGTACCCACATGCTTGTCATACATCACCCACTGTGCCCACATGCTTGTCACACATCACCCCCTTGCTTGTCACACATCACCCCATGTACCCACATGCTTGTCATACATCACCCACTGTGCCCACATGCTTGTCACACATCACCCCCTTGCTTGTCACACATCACCCCATGTACCCACATGCTTGTCATACATCACCCACTGTGCCCACATGCTTGTCACACATCACCCCCTTGCTTGTCACACATCACCCCATGTACCCACATGCTTGTCATACATCACCCACTGTGCCCACATGCTTGTCACACATCACCCCCTTGCTTGTCACACATCACCCCATGTACCCACATGCTTGTCATACATCACCCACTGTGCCCACATGCTTGTCACACATCACCCCCTTGCTTGTCACACATCACCCCATGTACCCACATGCTTGTCATACATCACCCACTGTGCCCACATGCTTGTCACACATCACCCCCTTGCTTGTCACACATCACCCCATGTACCCACATGCTTGTCATACATCACCCACTGTGCCCACATGCTTGTCACACATCACCCCCTTGCTTGTCACACATCACCCCATGTACCCACATGCTTGTCATACATCACCCACTGTGCCCACATGCTTGTCACACATCACCCCCTTGCTTGTCACACATCACCCCATGTACCCACATGCTTGTCATACATCACCCACTGTGCCCACATGCTTGTCACACATCACCCCCTTGCTTGTCACACATCACCCCATGTACCCACATGCTTGTCATACATCACCCACTGTGCCCACATGCTTGTCACACATCACCCCCTTGCTTGTCACACATCACCCCATGTACCCACATGCTTGTCATACATCACCCACTGTGCCCACATGCTTGTCACACATCACCCCCTTGCTTGTCACACATCACCCCATGTACCCACATGCTTGTCATACATCACCCACTGTGCCCACATGCTTGTCACACATCACCCCCTTGCTTGTCACACATCACCCCATGTACCCACATGCTTGTCATACATCACCCACTGTGCCCACATGCTTGTCACACATCACCCCCTTGCTTGTCACACATCACCCCATGTACCCACATGCTTGTCATACATCACCCACTGTGCCCACATGCTTGTCACACATCACCCCCTTGCTTGTCACACATCACCCCATGTACCCACATGCTTGTCATACATCACCCACTGTGCCCACATGCTTGTCACACATCACCCCCTTGCTTGTCACACATCACCCCATGTACCCACATGCTTGTCATACATCACCCACTGTGCCCACATGCTTGTCACACATCACCCCCTTGCTTGTCACACATCACCCCATGTACCCACATGCTTGTCATACATCACCCACTGTGCCCACATGCTTGTCACACATCACCCCCTTGCTTGTCACACATCACCCCATGTACCCACATGCTTGTCATACATCACCCACTGTGCCCACATGCTTGTCACACATCACCCCCTTGCTTGTCACACATCACCCCATGTACCCACATGCTTGTCATACATCACCCACTGTGCCCACATGCTTGTCACACATCACCCCCTTGCTTGTCACACATCACCCCATGTACCCACATGCTTGTCATACATCACCCACTGTGCCCACATGCTTGTCACACATCACCCCCTTGCTTGTCACACATCACCCCATGTACCCACATGCTTGTCATACATCACCCACTGTGCCCACATGCTTGTCACACATCACCCCCTTGCTTGTCACACATCACCCCATGTACCCACATGCTTGTCATACATCACCCACTGTGCCCACATGCTTGTCACACATCACCCCCTTGCTTGTCACACATCACCCCATGTACCCACATGCTTGTCATACATCACCCACTGTGCCCACATGCTTGTCACACATCACCCCCTTGCTTGTCACACATCACCCCATGTACCCACATGCTTGTCATACATCACCCACTGTGCCCACATGCTTGTCACACATCACCCCCTTGCTTGTCACACATCACCCCATGTACCCACATGCTTGTCATACATCACCCACTGTGCCCACATGCTTGTCACACATCACCCCCTTGCTTGTCACACATCACCCCATGTACCCACATGCTTGTCATACATCACCCACTGTGCCCACATGCTTGTCACACATCACCCCCTTGCTTGTCACACATCACCCCATGTACCCACATGCTTGTCATACATCACCCACTGTGCCCACATGCTTGTCACACATCACCCCCTTGCTTGTCACACATCACCCCATGTACCCACATGCTTGTCATACATCACCCACTGTGCCCACATGCTTGTCACACATCACCCCCTTGCTTGTCACACATCACCCCATGTACCCACATGCTTGTCATACATCACCCACTGTGCCCACATGCTTGTCACACATCACCCCCTTGCTTGTCACACATCACCCCATGTACCCACATGCTTGTCATACATCACCCACTGTGCCCACATGCTTGTCACACATCACCCCCTTGCTTGTCACACATCACCCCATGTACCCACATGCTTGTCATACATCACCCACTGTGCCCACATGCTTGTCACACATCACCCCCTTGCTTGTCACACATCACCCCATGTACCCACATGCTTGTCATACATCACCCACTGTGCCCACATGCTTGTCACACATCACCCCCTTGCTTGTCACACATCACCCCATGTACCCACATGCTTGTCATACATCACCCACTGTGCCCACATGCTTGTCACACATCACCCCCTTGCTTGTCACACATCACCCCATGTACCCACATGCTTGTCATACATCACCCACTGTGCCCACATGCTTGTCACACATCACCCCCTTGCTTGTCACACATCACCCCATGTACCCACATGCTTGTCATACATCACCCACTGTGCCCACATGCTTGTCACACATCACCCCCTTGCTTGTCACACATCACCCCATGTACCCACATGCTTGTCATACATCACCCACTGTGCCCACATGCTTGTCACACATCAATGCTTGTCACACAACACCCCCCTGTGCTTACATGCTTTATGAACACATGCACTATTCACATGCCACCTGTGCCCATAAACATCACCCTCAATGCCCCCTCACCATCCAATCACCTAATTTTTGTACCTTTTTGGGCCACCAGGAACTTTTCCAGCAGCCAGCCTGCAAACTGCAGCTCCCTCCACAGCACACAGGAGACAGGAAGTGAGAGATTTCCAGCAGCCCACCCGAACTCTGTACCATGTGACTGCAGCAGTCACATGACCTGGTGATGTCAGAAGGTACTTCTGCTGAAGGAGATTTAGCCGCTACCGCCTGCAAACTGCAGCTCCCTCCACAGCACACAGGAGACAGGAAGTGAGAGATTTCCAGCAGCCCGCCCGAACTCTGTACCATGTGACTGCAGCAGTCACATGACCTGGTGATGTCAGAAGGTACTTCTGCTGAAGGGGATTTAGCCGCTACCGTGGGGAGATTGCACACAGGGCATGTGAAGGAAGGAAGAAAGGGGGAAGACTGCACACAGGGCATGTGAAGGAAGGAAAGGTGGGGGAGACTGCATATAGGGCATGTGAAGGAAGAGAGTGGAATGAGACTTATTACAGGTCTCATGTGGTGATGACCACTGAGCTGTGTAGCTGAGCAGCCATTGTTCGAATCCTCTACCTCCCCATGGCCGCTGTAAGAATTGAACAGCTGTCAGTAAAGTAAGAGTGTTGGACAGCAGTCCCCCCATCAGAGTCCCTGGGGGGCTCCCTGTGTGATTGCACGGCTTGCCCACCCCAAGAAACGGTCCTGTCATGATGGGGAATACTGGGAGCTAAAATTACATGAATAGGGAAAACTGGGAGGGACACGTGATATTTTTTCCTGCCATTTTGACAAGCCTTTGACTAGTTGATATATAAAACTACTCCTTTGCCAGTATCTCAGGCTTCAGAGTTTTGTATTTGTCACAGTGTGGATATTGGATATTGAAAGGTTTTATACCCACTGCCTCCACCATTTGTTTCTCATCTTTATTGTATGACATTGCAAATTTTACATTTTTCCTCACTTTGAATAATTCTTACACAATAATTGGCTGTTCAGATAAATGTTATTCTTGTCAGAAACACCTATTAATGGGTCGTATTCAGAGATCCGTTTTTTAGCAGATTTCCGTGCGTATTTTTAGGTACTTTAAACTGCGCTGCGTAGTTACTTTATTTACACAGTTCACGTAGACTATATGTGGAAGTGCCTCACGGACGGACTTGTGAAGTGCACGTGCGTAAATACTGGGTAAATCTCCCACGGTAAAATACGCACAGAGGAATTTACATAGAAATGGGCAGGAGAGGCATTTAAATGAAGGGAAGCGGGCGCGATTATAAAGATACGCACGGAAGCTTGGAAAAGGCCATGGAAAGTTACAGTTGGTCTATGGAGGCGGAAGTCTCCGAAGGCACAGATTAAGCAAGGGGATTGACTGGGGTTTTAGTGGGTGTTACTTGTCCGTCTGTGCGTATATTTGCGGACCGATCGTGAAACAGATCTCTGAATACAGCCCAATATTACTAATTAATGAATAACTGTATTGAAACCCTGTTATTTCTGGCTGCTAGGATAACAGCTGATCACATTATAAGGCATTGTACAATATGACGGATACTCCTGAAAGTACATGCATTTAGAAATATTTTAAATGAAGCTCTTTTGTGACATTGTTGTTTTCTTATTGTACATAAATGACGGTACAGTACAGGTGTAATTCTGTGAAGCAGTTTGCCTTTGTGTATTCTAATCCTTCTCAATTTCAGTTTCAGTGCCTCATACCTGACCCTCCCTTACATGTTGTTAGAAAGCAATGTAGAAGCCTAAATCCAGAGGATTCAAATGCACACAAAAAATGTGATCTATGCACAAACACACATGCAAAATATGGTCATTTTCTAATTATTGCGAGGCTGGATCCAGTCCCACACACACAATAGACCGTTTCAGAGTTTCTAAAGGCACAATCTATAACAACTTAAATGTGCCTAAATGAAACCTCTCAGTGTCTGTATGCAAAAACAAATAATGTTTTCCCAGCATGCAAAAAAGTTGTATTTGCATCACCTAACATCTTGGTTGCCTTAAATAAATCAATAAAAATGAGGAAGGAACTAGCGCTAAACAGGCTGCAGGGTGGTAAATAGAAATGGAGTCTCTACCTTCCCACAATTTAAAACAGATAAAAGAAAAAAATTCTAAAACCTTCCCGCGCTCTGGTCTACTAAACAGGAACAATACTTAATATATAATAGAAATAAAACAGAAACAATTATATATATATATATATATATATATATATATATATATATTAAAATTACAATTAAAACACAACCACTCAGATTAAATGTCAATGTAAATGATTGTTGTGCAGGCAACTAGAATACAAAATCAACAACTTTGGAATAATCTTCCATGGTGTAATACGTTCCACAAAAGATTTATTTATACAACACAATATTGATTAGCACCAATTCCAGAAATTCCAAAACTATAAAACAATAAAATTAGCAGCTACACATTCCAATCCCCCACTGCATACCAGATAGAGTCCTGATCAATAGGGGTTTATATCAAAGTCTCTGTGGAAATGGTCCGGGCATCCACTCTCCAGAGAAGCGATCCGGACGTTGTCCGGCTTGCAGCAAGGTCTTTGATGTCAGCTGTTGAATGGCTCCACTTACGCGTTTCAAGCCCTCCAGGGCTCTTTCTCAAAGTGATAAGCCGCAAAGGTCTATTCCCTGCCTATATGCTGCCTGCACGGCTGCAGACTAATTAATCCTAAAGCGTGCTCAATTTTATCTGATACATTTTGCTAAACTCCTGCTTTTTAAAAACATAACTATCATGACCCTCATTAAGTTATTCTCGGCACACAGAAAAATAAAACTCGTTAGTAATATCGGAGACAAAAGTTGTACATTATTGACTCCTTGGCTGGGTGCCGTTATATTCTCATAACTGGACTCATTATTTCTCTACAGATAAACGGAACATCTATGCTACATAAGTCATTTAGGGATTAACACAAATAATACACTACCAGGTCAATTACAAAAAGAAAAAAGCAACAAAAATCGCAACAAGAGGACTTCATACAAATGAATTGGGGGGTTGTTTATTTATTTATTACAAGTATGCCCCCAACACACGAACATTCTGACACCTTCCATTTGTCAAATCTTAATAGGATATCTTCAACCTAGAAATTATGTAACACTGGCCAGATTTGGAGACAATGGGCCTGATTCAGAGACTGAAAATAAGAACTTAAAGTTACACCTGGGCAAAACCATGTTGATTTCAGGGGGAGTCAAGGTAATTTTATTCTATGCATGCAGGGAGAATGCTTTGCTTTTACTCATTGCACACAGATACCTGATCAGCTTCACTTTTAAACTGCTAATTAGACTTGAGCTGGGAAACATCACCTTTTAACTATAATACTGTTGCAACAAATGAAATTTGACTCCCCTGAAATCAACATGGTTTAGCCCAGGTGTAACTTTAAGTTCTTATTTTCAATCTCGGAATCAGGGCCAATATTATTATATGTAACCATATAGTGCTTGAGTGAGTAAACTTCTCTCATTAGAAGGGATAGCTAATCTTTATTCTAAATAAGATAAAACTAGAAAAGACATACATACATAAAACTAATGTCTGACCAACTATAGGACAAATGTATTTAAAAGGTTGGTTGAACTGAAGGGGGATTATTTGGAGAGGTGGCTGACCTATATCTCAAAGAAAAGCTCCAACTCTGTTGACATACAAAGTCTGATTAACCCACATATTCTAACTGGAACATGATCTATCCAATATTGACCACTACAATTAAATAGTGATATGCAATGTGAAAACTAACACTCAATGTGAAATAATCTCCATATAAAGTGTGATGTGCAAAAAAAGGGGGCCTATACGGATGTGAAAAAAGTTATATATCCCGAAGGTATACCTCCATATAAAGTGTAAAGTGCGAAAGGGGCCTATGCTAGGCTATCTGGAACAAAAAATAAATATATAATGTGTACTGAAAACAAAACTGGTGATAGTTCTATCCTATAGAGGGGGGGATAAAAATCATTACAACTCTATATATAAATACCATACCCTGCTCCATATAGTTTGTGGAATGAAACGTCCATACCTACCGTACTTGGTATTCCCAAGTGGTCTCCCATCATGGTACTGACCAGACCCCACCCTGTTTAGCTTCCAAGATTGGACAGGATTGGGCGTTTACAGGGTGGTATGACCATAGATTGGATATTTATTTTCTATATGAGGGTAAAAAATATAGCAATTAGTAAGAACATAATAATAAAATCTAAAAACTATAAAAACCACTTTAACTCGAAATCTTTATTAAGACCTTTTGGGAGTAGAGTATCTAATTAATAACTGAACTCCATTTCTGTCTGAGCTGATGACGTGTTGCTATCTTTTTTCCTCCAATGTCCTCTTACCAATTTTATCCCACAAAAACTAATAATCGGGGAAGGATCACAGTTATGTTTTTCTTAAAAGTGATTTGACACAGAATGATTCGTCATTCCTTTTTTAATATTTCTGATATGCTCAGACCATTGTGTCTTTAATGCTCTTAATGTTTTACTGACATATTGCTTATGACATTGACATTCAAATAAATAAATGCATTGCTTAGAGTTGCAGGTGATAAAATCCTTTATCTTATATTCCTTATTAGTGTATGTGGATTTATATGAGTCAATTTTAGAATGACTTCCCTTTACACCTTTTTCCTTTTTCTATAAATTGCTTACTTAATCTATCTATATTGGCCTCCGCTGATTGGGTATGGGTACAATTCCTTTTCATCCATAAAAATGGACTGTTTGGAAAAGGAATAAATGAATTTGAGTCTGTACTTTTCATAAATGTGGTGGTGCTTAGGGAGTCATTCTCTACCTGAATGGTTAGATCCAGATAGTTGACAGACTCCTGACTACATTGATGTGTCACAGTAATATTCAAATTACTGATGTTTAATTGATTACAAAATACATCTAAAGAATTCTTATCGCCTTCCCATACAAACAGAATATCGTCTATATATCTGTACCACCTAACTAGGTTTGCCCCGGTTATATTCACAATGTTCTTCTCCCATATTGCCATAAACATGTTTGCATAGCTCAGGGCAAACCTAGTTCCCATTGCTGTACCCTCCAGTTGTTTATAGAAATTATTCTCATACAAAAAATCATTGTTTTCCATAATGAAGTTCCTCAAATTAGAGTCCAATGTAGATTCCATCAGGAATTGTTCTACCGCGTTTATCCCACTGTCATGTTTGATAATAGTGTACAGTGAAGACACATCCGCGGTAATTAACCAGCTATTTTTCTTCCATTCTATAGTTTTTAGTTTCTTTAGGATATAGGTCGTATCCTTAATGTAGGAATCAATTTTTTTCATAAAGGGCTGTAAATGAGAATCTATAAAATGTGATAGGTTAGCGGTAACTGAGCCAGTTTATTGCCTACTTTTGAAAAATCATTTCAGGGAGAAAAGTAAAAAGCATAGGGGAGGTCCCTGTATCACAGGAGGGGGTCCCTTCGTCACAGGAGGGGTCCCTGTGTGGCCAGGGGGGGTGGTCCCTACATCACCGGGATTTGTGGATGGGTGTCCTGCAAAGTATCCAGCCCTCCTCAGTATCTCCCATCATGTGCCTTCAGCCACCCTCAATATTCCCCATCATGTGCCTCCCACCCCCCCTCAGTATTCCCCATCATGTGGCTCCGTCCCCCCTTAGTACTGCCCATCATGTTCCTCCATCCCCCCTCAGTATTTCCCATCATGTGTCTCCAACTCCCCTCAGTATTCCTCATTATGTGCCTTCAGCCCTCCTCAGTATTCCACATTATGTGCCTCCAGCTCCCCTCAGTATCTACCATCATGTTCCTCCAGCCCCCCTTAGTATTCCCCATCATGTGCATCCAGCCTCCTCAGTATTGCCCACCATGTGCCTCCAGCCCCCCTCAATATTGCCCATCATGTGCCTTCAACCCCCCTCTGTATTCCCCATCATATGCCTCCAACCCCCCTCAGTATTCTACATCATCT
>WWET01000976.1:453139-466999 GCA_011038615.1 Limnodynastes dumerilii
CACATTCCCCCCCCACATACTAAAACCACACATCCCCCCACATACTATAACCACACATTCCCCCCCTCACATACTATAACCACACATTCCCCCCTCACATACTATAACCACACATTATCCTCCACATACTATAACCACACATTACCTCCTCCCCCTCACATACTATAACCACACATTACCCCCACCCCACTTGCTATAACCTCCAATAAGCTTTTATGTCTCTTACCTTTTTGTTGTCTTCCCCGCTCTTCTTATTTACCCTCCGTCCTATGCTACGCCTCTTCTTCTGAATGACGCTGACGTGACTACGTCAGCATCACGCTGATAACGGCAGTACACATACACAGTGCCTGGACACAGCGGTCCGGACACTGTGTATGTGACAATACAGTGTCCAGGAATAATACTATTCCCGGACATTGTATCGTCTCTGGGAGAAAAGGGTGCTCTCCCAAGAGTCCGGGAGATCTCCCAGGATTGATTATGTACTACCTAAATCAATGTATTGCAACACACAAGTTGAGTGGAAAGGCATACAAAAACAATGTACTGTACTCTGTATACTATAACATAATAATATTAACAATAATAAATTATTTCACATGTTTGTTGCTTACCACCATATAGGGCATGATTTACCATATAAATTAATTTACCAAGAGCCATGTTCTTGGTATTATTAAAGATAAATTTAAATATTGGTCAACAAAATTAATCTGTATTGTTTTTCCTGTAAGCGATGTGATCATAATTTTCTACATTGCATGTAACTGCTTTGTAATTGCAAAATGTAACCGCATTGCTTGTTGTGTTTGTGGCCAGATCCAGAACTACACTGCAGCTGCAGTTGGAACTCTGGCTGTTACGGTGGTGGATTTCCAATGGAGGATAACAGCGTGATCCTATGTCCCATGCATGTGAGGGGAGACCACTCGCCTTGTACACACAAGACTCTCAATGGCAGGAACCTACATTAACATTTAACACTGCCCTATTTTCCGTGGGGCCGATGCGTAAATGTTAAGGTACGGTCCTACCTTAACCAAGCCATTACTGTACAATTTATATATCTCGAACCATGTATACATACTGTAAGCATGGCACCCCATCTCACCTCGGAGAATGCATGAGGATCCAGCACCATGCTGAAAGCCTCATAAAATTGCACGCACACTCACCATTTATGGTCGTTTTTCGATTATAGGGAGCAGCAGACAATCATAAATGGTTAGTGTGCATCCAGTCCAATCAAAGATATTTGAGAACAAGGAAATTGCTTTCAATTTAAGGGGATTTGACACAACAACAATTAGTACCAATGCAATAATAACTAAACTATTTTTTTGTAAGTTGTACCAATATTAATTAACTGAACCTTGTCTAGATTCAACATTATACCTCACATTGTTTTTGCCTCAACAGTTTATTGGTTAGTAAACAATATTCATTATCTGTGTCTGTGTTAAATTTATTGGTTCTTATGCTAAATTCGACATGGTATTAGTGACCATTGTCCTTGTGTTCCTTGTAAGCACTAGACCTGAAACCTAGTTATGTAATTTATGACGCTCTCCCTGTGTATATATTGTACAACTGCGAATCGATGTCTTAAAATTAAATTAATAGATAAATTGTAATATACGTCACTCTGAATTACCCACAAATTGAAATGCAATTGCATTGCTTGTTATTTGTAATATTCCTATTCATATTCCCATAGAATCTATTACAATAAAAACAAATCAGGATTTACTGTACATGAGCCTGGAGGCATGGCCAGTTACAGCATGGTTGCCTACTTTTGCAAATGAATATCAGGGAGATTGTGAGAGCACTATCAAGGTGCTGCACCGAAGGGGTGTGTCCTGTAGCGCCAAAGAGGTGTGTCCTGTGAATAGCTCCACCCATAGGAAAACTATTTTACAATAAAAATGTCAGTATTTATTGATTATTACATTGTCAGTGAATATTTTCATTACTATCTTTATAGAAAAGCTAAAAGTGACGCTGCAGCTGATTAACAAGATTCTTTCATTACATCTTGGCTTCCATGAAATTGGTCATCTCCATAGACCTCAATGGATGAAATTAGAACCAGGGAGATTACCAAACACTTCAGGGAGTCAGGGAGATCACCTAATCTTCAGGGAGTCTCCCTGATATTCAGGGAGAGTTGGCAACTATGAGTTACAGTCACGCATATGTTTAAGCTTCAGGTTCACTGAGTTTGTTGTTTGAATTGCGTGCTTATCTGCTTTGTGTTTTGAGGTTGTGCACTGATTTCAAGGTATCCATAGATAGGGTGTAGAAATAGTATAGTGTTACGCAAGTTTAGGCAAAACCAGCTTATCTGAATAACTAGAAGCAAGGGGTCATCTAGGGGACTACAGCCACTGTGCAACTGTGGGCAGTAAATGCATGCAAATAGTAAAGTCACCAGAAATTAACTAAAATTTCAAAGCTAGCCAGGGGTAGTAAATTGTGACATCCACTTTGTCAGGAAGTGCAGGCCTTGTGGATGTGTATAAATGTTGCTAGAATCTGTATTGGTCTATAATTAAAGTATACAGTGCCAGTGTTATAATTCCTACCTATTCAGTAACGCCAGAGCGACTGAGCCAAGGACGGCCAGATTGATGGCCATTGTATTCATGCCAGTGGATGTGACAAAGGACTAGGACTAGGACTAGGCATAGGACTCAGCAATTTATATCATGAACACCAAATATGCAGCTCAACTGTGCAGTTGTGCAGGTGGAACAATGAATGAAAATGACAAAAGACTGTGTGAAACAATTCCCTATTGTTGGTATATTTGATAAACAGATTTTACAAAATGTTAAAGTTAAAATCTGTGGCTTAAAATCAAGAACATCAAGAAAATCAACACTTCTGGTGCTGGTTCAAACACATATTTACTGATCGGCATCTAAAAAAATACTGAACTAGCAACAGTTGGCAGAAGTGTCCCGCCCCTGGACATGACATCACATCCTTTGACCACATAACAGATATACATTTACATCCTACATTTCAAGATGGACAAATGCAGGCATAGTAATTAAACAGGTTGCAATAATAAAGTCTTACTTAACTAAATTAAAGAAGAAATTATATGATTAAATTATACAACAAAGACTTGGAACCTTGGTTTGGATTTAGACAAACTTCCAGTTATGGTAATGGTGTGTGGTAATTCTTCATTTGTGTGTTCTGATGCAGCAAGAGTTTACACCATTCCATAGGCTGTCTCAGGTGATGGGCTGTCTACACTGTTCAGATCTGCACTAAGGCTTGTTGTGTTTATGGCAGGATTCAGTGAATCAGCCTGTGGACAACTGGCTTCAGGACTGCCTAATAGATGGCACTGGTTGCATTCATTAAGGTTATTATTAGACTGTACAACCAAAATATAATGATCGCAAGTGATGTACTGACTTGTCATATGAAACTCACAGCTGTTCTATGTTTGTTGATAATGTCTGGCACTTTCATTCTACTTTTGGGTGTAGTGATTGCTTTATTATCAGGATACTTGCACGAATGCATAGTGCCAACAATTGTTGTGCAGGGGAAGATAAACCATTCTTTGGTGTGTTTCTTGAATTCAGCAGGGCAATATCCATCTTGTGCACATTTTTCCAGAAGTGTTTTGCAGAGGGAACTGCATAGTCTGCAAACCCATCTATGATAATCTCGCATAAATAACCGGTAAACAAATGTTCTGTGTGGCACTGTACGATGCCACATGTATCGCCCATTCAGGGTCATGCAAGCAGTGAGCAGAGACTCTATTGAGTAGAATCTATCAAAACCCACTCTTGGCATCCAGTGTGCTAAAAATGTGGAACCTGGTATTTCGGAGATCACCTGCTCTGTGGTTTAGAGTGGGTGGTATGGTCGCAGCAAGCTCGGCTTAAAGGCATTGGCTCAAAACAAAAAACAATACTTAGCACCATAGAACACAATATTGATCGTATCAAAACAGTTTATTTGTTGGGCTTTCCTCTGTAGCTGTTACCTGGACATGACATTGCACTTTGCTTCTAAGTCTATTTTGATCCTGACTGCTTTGTTAATGCGCATTACACTTACGCTGGTGAATATATCACCTCTTTCTGCAATGAGATCCCCGTCATCACAGACTAGTGTGCGGACCGGTTCCCATTCTGACTCAGAGCGGCTATGTCGGGGCTCATACTGGCATTTTGGAGGGAGCTGATTCTTGGAGCAGCTGCATCAAGTATAATGTTTACATTTTCCACAAGCATTGCACTGCTTATCAAAGGCAGGACAGTGTAGTCTCCTAGGAGAGTGTTGCGAGGCACAGACATGTGTTCTGACATGTATTAGACTGACACTAAACAACGGCTCGGTGTCCTTCCTCAATTCTTTGGTACCTTTTTCAGACTGCTAATTGAGCATACCTATATAAATGGCAACCTCTAATGTGATCCCTTTCCCTGTAACATTTGTGCATGTACCATGTTGCTGTGTACCCCACATACAATTCTGTCATGGATGAGCTCATCTGAGAGAACATCAAAGTCACATCTTTTTGCCAGCAATCAATTTCATACATAGGAGGCATGAGGATAATGAGGAGGAGGAAGATGACAATGTTAGCCAGAAGACTATAGCAATAATAACTGTTTTTGAAATCCAACAACCACAAAGCTACATATTTTACTTTGTTGGGGCCCAAAGAAATCAAACACTTCAGCCACAAATGTGCTTTTTCCAAATTGCCAAATTGCTTCATTTGTTTAAGTATCTGCATATCTGTAAGGTTTAGGTATGGCAAAGAAAAGATTTGGCAAATTTATTTAGTGGTTCCCAACCTGTTTTACACTGGGAACCCCCTACAGATATTTTTCCCCAGAAGCCCCCAAATTTTTTGCACTTCACGGGATTTATAAGACGGTAAATACTGAACCTCAGGTCCTTAAGAGTATTAACAAGAAAGTTTACAACAGTATCAATCCGTTCATTTACTTTTAACTGCCTGACATCAAAAAGAAGAATAGAGAAGGCACTAACCTACATTGTAAAGCAGGTCTCAAAATGGAGGTGGCATTTTAATATTCTGCAGTCCATGTTGCCTACAATAGGATCCTCGGGCCTGATTCCCACATAAGAAGGCTTTAAGAAGGTTCGGATACATGCTTATCCGCACCTACTAGAGAATGTCAGTTAAAATCTGATTGGTTGCTATGGGCAACATCTCCACTTTTCCAAACCCGCATCTTATAAATCTGGCCCTATGTATGAATGAAGTGTCCTGCGATGAGCACAGTGAACTTGCAGGGCAGGTAAGTTTTAGTAAATTAAATGAATGAAGCTGCCAGGATCGCTGCGAGGAGAAGTGAGCCTGGTTCAGCTTCATTCATTTAAAAACAATGTTCTTTATAAATAGATCCCTTAGCAGTGACAAATGCAGGATTTTGGAAGGGGGGGTTTGAAATACTCATCTGATGGATTGCAAAAAGTATAAAGTATATAGTATAAGCACATGTAAAGTATCTTATATACTTAGTGTGTCATCATATAACCCACATATACTTTCATGGGCCAGATACAGAATTAGGAAAGGAAGAGGGCTTACGAATGTCTGTTGCATGTCCCCTTGACATGTAACATTAGCGTATATGCACGCCAGATGTTACGTTTCGTAAGTCCTTCCATAAGGAACAAAGAATTTGCATAGAAGGGGCCGGAGGAGGAGACTTGCAGATTTGTGCGGAGAATTTAAGGTGGGTTTCTGGCCACGTAAGTGTCCAGAACTCTTTCGGAAAGAGGGCAGTGACAGAGACATGTACTCCCCTCTTCCATGACGAAAAACAGAATTGTATCAGGTTCAGTGTTATTACATTACAAGTTCCATATCTTCAGACACTGTGGAGCTACAAGTACCTGCTAGCTACAGGAAATCTGTGGCAACTACAGCTCTCCAGGCACTCTGATCATTCTAAATTCTGGGCACACATTAACAGTTTTAAATCATGACATTTTATCAAACAGCTGTAACGATTTAAAGCCCTGATCTGCTAAAGTCTTTTAATAAACCTTTGCTGCAATGATATGCTCACCCACAAGGTGGCTCTATGCATAAATATGAATGAAAATTGTTGCAGTGAAGATCATGTGTCAGTATATAAGGTTTCTCTAGGCAATGGGACACTGCTAATTAGAAAAATTAGGAGCTCCCAAAAATCAAATCACACAACGCAAAGTTTCTGACGATTCTGCAGCAACGCAGGACAGTACAGACGTAAGATGCCATCTGTCGATTATCATGTGATCTGATAATCATCAGATAACCTCCAGTGTGTACCTAGCTTTACTTTCTCTTACCAGAGCCAGACTTGATATGTCATCTGAAAGGAGAGACATCACATGCAGATCCATCCACTTAAAAAAAGGAACAATATTGCAATTACCTCAAGTATTCCTACAAGTTACTGAACCACTAGTTGGGTACTGAACCACTAGTTGGGAATTATTGTTTTTATTGATCAAACTACCAGTGTTTAAATATATTGTTAGCCTTAGTACAAAAATATGATGGACCAGATTCACAACTGGGTGCATAAGGGGACTTATGAAAGTCTTCTGCGTAAGTCTCCTTGACAAGTAACATCGCCACATGCGCACACCAGATGTTATACGTCATAAATGCTTCTATACAGTCTCCTAATCTTTGACCAGTCTTACTGGGCCGCATGCAGAGTTTTCCGATATGTGTTACTGCGCATGCGCAGTAATTTTGTAACGACATCTACGTTTCTTTTTGCCACGTAGATTGCATATACGCGGTCTTTGAGGCCTCTTTGAGTTGTAATCCCAAAAGCAATCCCAGAGTGTTCATATTATATTTATTGTCACAAAGCATGGGACTTACAAGGTCAGACGTTCCCAATCCCTGGATTTTGCTGGCCGCACTGGTTCTGAATCTCCAGCGTGGCCTGCTCTGTCATATGCATCCCCAGTGTTTCCGGAGTCCTGGCTGTCGTCTGATTCAGGGCCAGGTAGTTTGTTTGTTTCTCCATCGTGGCCATGTTGGAAGCGATCAGGTGTCAGCTCTGCACCAATCACATGATTGCATTGTCTCCCTGGCAGCAAATGAGTGCCTAGCGCTCCTTATTTAAATCACTGGCACAGGTCCACCTGTGCTAGTGCAACAAGTACCTATGTGCAATGTTCGTGGTTCCTGAGTCCCTGTGTGTGACTTCAGTTCTTCTTGTGCCTGTTTATTCTGACGTCTCCCTGTGTCTGTTTATTCTAACGTCTCCTTGTGCCTGCTTATTCAAGCCGTAGCACTATCTGTACCAGCATTCCATCTGCAGGTATGCTGCTCAATCATCAGCTGCACTACAAGCTACAGTATTCTATCTGCAAGTAGTGGTGTAGTCACTTATTTAAGCCATAGTACTGTCAGTACCAGCATTGC
Organism: Limnodynastes dumerilii; assembly: GCA_011038615.1. NCBI lineage: Eukaryota > Metazoa > Chordata > Amphibia > Anura > Limnodynastidae > Limnodynastes > Limnodynastes dumerilii. Next base: position 460,590 of record WWET01000976.1, read on the forward strand.
ATCTGCAAGTGTGTTGCTCAATCATCAGTTACACTACAAGCTCCAGTGTTCTATCTACAAGTAGCAGTCCAGCCTCTCTTACTCCTCCATCTGCTGATCTCTCAGCACCAGCAATCCATCTGCTTCTGTTCAATTACAATCCCAGCTGCATTTGTTCAATCGCAGTCCCAACTGCTGCAGTTCAATTGCAGTCTGAACTGCTTCAATCATTCCAGTCTCTACTGCTCCTACCACATGTGTCTCCCTCTATGTTCTCTACCTTTTTTCATGTTCATTCCATAGTGCCTTCCTTATTTACCAGTTCAACCAATGAGCAAGGCCTTCATCAGGAACCCTCATTTACTATTCCATACTGTCAACCCAGGGGATCCTGAGCAGGATCCAAAAACTCCTGAGTCTGTGACATTTATATTTTATTTCCAATAATAAGGTAGCAGATTGATCCAAAGATCACAAGAAATGAGACCAGGTATGTTCTCAAGCGCAGACAATGTAACTCCTATGCAGCCAGCACCTCGGTTGCTGAAAGACGGTACATAAATCTTACAAAATGCTAATATACAATAATGACTATGGTGCTAGCGCTGAGTGAAAAAAAGAAAGTACAATGCCCTCTCCTCTTCTCCCTCTACACCTTTTTACCCTCTTACCTACATTGGGTAACCTCATCAACACCTTTGTTTTCAACTACCACCTCTATGCTGATGACACTCAAGTCTACCTTTCCTCCCCTGACCTCAACCCCTCTATTCTGTCTAAGATTTCAGAGTGCCTTGCATCTCTATCCACATGGATGACCAAACGCTTCCTCAAGCAAAATATGGACAAAACAAATTATTGTTTTTCCTCCCCCTAGGATTTCCTCCCCGCCCTCCATCACGATAACCATTGGTGATACCTCTGTCTCCTCATCCCCTCAAGTTCGCTGCCTAGGTGTCGTCCTTGACTCCTCACTTTCCTTTATACCACACATCCGTACCCTCTCTCATTCTTGTCGTTTCCACCTACGTCCCTTCCTCACCAATGAAGCTACTAAAACCCTTTTCCACTCTTTAGTTATATTAGGCCTCGACTACTGTAACCTCCTCCTCATAGGTCACCCGCTCACCCGTCTTGCCCCCCTTCAGTCTATACCCAATGCTGCTTCCAGGCTCATATTCCTCTCACGCCGCTCTACCTCGGCCTCTCCTTTATGTCAAACCCTCCACTGGCTTCCTGTCTGCTTCAGACCTCTCTTTAAACTCCTTACCTTGACTTTTAAGGCCATCTCCTCATTCACTGTTCCCTACCTCTTTTCTCTCATCAACATGCACACCCCTTCCCGCCCTCTCCGTTCTGCTAACCAGCGTTGTCTGACCACTTTACTGATCGCCCGTATCACGCCCGTATCCAGGACTTCTCCCGTGCTGCACCTCTGCACTGGAATGACCTTCCTTGTTCAGTCAGACTCTACCCTACATTGCATGTCTTCAAGCGTACACTCAAAACGCACCTTTTCAGGCTAGCCTAGCCCTCCTCCACTTAAGTATAAAAAAAAATTGATAAATTGCAATGATTTCCAATGAGGGATTTATATTTTGTAAGAATTTTTTGAGCAGGATCTGATTTTAAAAATTGGTAAGTGGCTTGGTCTCCTAATTGCCTAAGGGCCTCACTTTCATAATCTCCTATATTAATGATTACTAGGCATCTGCCTTTATCAGCAGGTTTAATAATTATGGATATATAGGCTTTTAAGGCCTGAGATTCTTTCTTGCTCACATTTTTTTATACACATTTTTCTTATTCTGTTTTTCATTAAGTATTTTCAAATCCCTAGTAACCATCTCATCAAAGGTGTTAATAAAACATCCTCTATTAAAAGCAGGATTGAATGTAGATTTGGCCTTAAAGTCTTTCTTTTTATTGTTTGACATGGGCCTTATCTCAGGTTCTACCTCTCCTATTTTTTGGAGAGCAAAATATCTTTTTATGGTCAGCTTCTGGATGAATTTTTGAAGATCCCCAAAGGTATTAAAATGGTTTATATCATACCATGGAGCAAATTTTAATCCTTTTTTTAAAACTTCTAATTCCAAATCTGTTGTGGTATAACGACTAAGGTTATAACATTTTTGTAGTATTTTTTTTTATTTTTAGTTTTTTAATTTTTAGTTTTTCTTCTCCCTATATTTCCTAATATTTTTAAGGGGGTATTTTTATGGTTAAGTTTTCTGGCTTTAACTCCCCTACACTCTCTCTTAATTTTTGTTGGGGTTGTTTTGTACTTACAATGGTTCTGGGGGAGACTGGGAAAATACCTGAGAAAGAGGAATATAGTAGAGAAAGAGAAAGGTCAGTAGAAATAATACCATTGTAAGTCTAAAACAACCCCAACAAAAAATTAAGAGGGTGTAAATCTAAACCATAAAAAAATACCGCCTTAAAAATATAATTTTAATAAAATTAAAAAAAATTTAATTAAAAAAGATACTACAAAAATGTATAACCTTAGTAGTTATACCACAACGGATTTGGAATTAGAAGTTTTAAAAAAAGGATTAAAATTTGCTCCATGGAATGATATAAACCATTTTAATACCTTTGTGGATCTGAAGCTGGGTGATAAGGCCCATGTCAAACAATAAGAAAAAGTTTAAGGCCAAATCTACATTTAATCCTGCTTTTATTAGAGGATGTTTTATTAACACCTTTGATGAGATGGTTACTATGGATTTGAAAAGGCTTAATGAAAAACAGAATAAGAAAAATATATATAAAAGAAATGTGAGCAAAACAGAATCTCAAGCCTACAGAATAACAAATCCATAATTATTAAACCTGCTGCTAAAGGCAGAGGCCTAGTAATCATGAATATAGGAGATTATGAAAGTGAGGACCTTAGACAATTAGGAGACCAAGCTACCTACCAATTATTAGAATCAGATCCTGCTCAAAAAATTCTTACAAAATATAAATCCCTCATTGGAAATCATTACAATTTATCCATTTTTTTATTGTACTTTCTTAACTGGATGTTTTATTGCATCTTGATATGTGTATTTATTTATTTAAATTCATATTGCACTGATGTGCTTTGTATCTTAGGAGAAAAAAATGTCAGCACCAATTAACCAATAGAATATACCTCCTGTTGTAGCTCATCCTTTATTAACCATAATGATAGGCGGCTTAGGAGACCAAGCCACCTACCAATTATTAAAATCAGATCCTACTCCAAAAATTCTTACAAAATATAATTCCCTCATTGGAAATCATTATAAGAAAGGTGCCATAGATAGGTGCCATAGATGTGCCATGTCTTTCATTTTTTGGAAATGACTACAACTACTATCCCTGTACTATATATGTTGCCTAAAATACACAAAGACCAGACACACCTTTCGGGTAGGCCCATCATGCCCAGGATAAATTCCATAACTTCAAAATTGTCTGAATATTTGGATTCCATTCTACAACCCAAAGTTGCTTCAACCAAATCACACTTTAAAGATAATTTATTAGTCACAAAGGAATATGAATATGTGACACAGAACAATAATAGAATCCTGGTCACAGCTAATGTCACCTCCCTCTACACCATCATTAAACATTTAGATGGCTTGGAGGGAGTTCGGAAATTCCTTGACTCTGAAACTGAGAGCCGTAAGGAATTTATTTTGGAAGGTTTAACTTTTATTTTGTAAAACAATTATTTTTTCTTTAAGGACTCTTTTTATTTGCAAAAAACTGGGACGGCAATGGGAGCGAAGGAATTCCCCAATTATGCAAATATGTTTTTAGCTTCATGGGAAAATGACATGATCTGGGTAGACCACCGTTGGAAGTTTCACTTCATTAATTGGTATAGATATTTACATGATGTTATCTGGGAAGGCCCAGAGGAGACTTTGGCAGAATTCTGTAGTGCATTTATTAATAGTGATAAGAATATTAATCTCAAATTTAACAGTAGCCAAACTACAGTAAATTTTTTAGACCTAATTATATTTGTAGAAGACGGAGTCTTGAAGCTCAAGCATTTCATTAAACTGACAGATTCCAATTCACATTAAGTATGCAAAGTTGTCACCATAACAAACGGCTTGAAGGTGTACCAAAAGCCAATACCAACATCTTGGACGAAACTGTACAAATATGTCAGATTCCTTTGAACAATCTACCCTAATGAAAAACAAATTTGTTGAGAAAGGATATGATGAACCGTCTCTGGCTAAAACCATTGAAGAAATAGAAACCACTGAAAGAAGAGTATTCCACTCACCAAAAAAGTAAAATCAGATACAAAATAAGGATTACCAAATGGCTTTGCTTTTATAACACAGTTTCATAGCAGACATAAAGAGTTAGAAAAAATCTTAAGAAAAAACTGGCACGTTCTAGAACAAGATCCCATGTTATAAATTCTAGGCCTAAATTTATATACACTACAGCAAAAAAAATAGATTCAGCACTAACTCACAGTTAAAAATAACAATCCAAAAATCCTGTCTAAAGGCTTCTACAGATGCGGGTCTTGCATTATGTGTAGAACACACACCACACAACCCAGTAAAATAACTGAATTTCGGTCAACCCAAAACAACAAAACATTCAAGATAAACATTTTTGAATTTATTACATGAAATTCAAAAAATGTGGTCTACATGATTGAGTGCGGGAAGCAATATATTGGCAAAACTAGCCACTCGCTAAAAACCAGATGGGCATAACATCTTACCAATGTTGAAAAAGGTTTCCCTAACCATAACCAGGAAATCAGACCATTTTAATAATTATCTCTCATGTACTCCGTCCTCTATGGTTAAAGTGATTGGATTGGAAAAAATTAAACCTAAATGGAGAGAAAATAATATCACTGAAACTCTAGTCAAAACAAAAATGCGCTGGGTTTTTAATATGGAATCTATGCACCCTGGCGGTCTTAACATAGACTTTGAAATAAAATGGTTAATTGTACTTTTTTAACTGGATGTTTTGATCTTGTTTTGTTTTGCATGTTTTGCATCTTGATATGTCTATTTATTTTGTATCTTAGGAGAATAAAATGTCAGCACCAATTAACCAATAGGATATACCTCCTTTATTTATATATCATCCTTTATTAACCTCAATGGTACTCACTTCTACTTAGCCTTGAGATAGAACGTATAGCGTCCAAAACGCGCTGGTAGAGTATCATTGAACCTGGACTGTACATTTACTGTATCTAAGAGAAGCTGCTAAAGTATCACCTCATATTCAAACTGAATCTAGTAGTGAGGTCACAGCAAGCATCTTTTTTAAAAAGTGCTATTTTATATTTATTTGCTGAATGTCACACTTTGTGAGTAGTTTTATATTTATTTTCAATAAACATTTTTCGTGGCTCTATTACACTATTTGGCGTTTTTTGCTTTCCTATTCTCGTCCCTACTATCACTCACGGCATTGGAACCGAGGCTCCCCTGTTCAAATCAATCTAATAGGAGTCGGGACAGGAGCGAGGCTACTAACAGCAGAAGGACAGCAGGAGACGGAGCCGCCACAACCACGTGTTCTACACAGAACACAGCGTCTGTAAGAAAGAATCTTTCCGGATCATCATCAGAAAGAGAGTGTAAGGGATAACACTCTCCTGAACAGACTATCATCTAACTGTAAATGTAACGGGTGGTGCGCCGGCGCCCTGTGAATTACCAACAAAACCCAGGCCCGCCCCCACCCCAGAGGTTCCTACCCGATCCTGAAGAACCGCCAGAGAAGACGCGCTGTTTCTCTCCCGGTCCCCGGGTGTGACGATCTCTAATGCTGCAAAGAAAGCACAACCATTAGTACAACATCAAACCCAGTACTACCTGTGGGAGAGAACGGGGGAAGTTAATCACGGGTGAGGTATGCGTCATCAACGGCTAGGGCCTCAGACACCTCTTTTCGCCAATGAATGACGAGCGGGACGGTACCTTTCCCACGCCTTCCGGCTCCGTCTCCGCACCCGTGAAAGGAGGGGGAACAAACACCACACAGAGAGTACAGGTCTTGATACTCACCACCTCGATGCGCGCTCTCACCGCCACACCTACCAACGACCACTTACCTCCGAGTACCGCAACCTGTCCTCTGTCACGTGTCCTCCTATTGCTACCCTAGCCAGGGCCTGGCACCCTCTACCACTAACGGAGCCTAGCGCTCCCTGCGGCCTAACATGGGCCTAGCGCCCAACATTAACACCAGGGCCTAATGCCCTTTAACCAAACAGGGGCTTAGTGCCCAACCTAACGCAGGCCTAGCGCCCGTCCCTAACTAGGGCCTAGTGCCCTGCTACCCAACGCAGGGCCTAGCGCCCTCTAACAAGGGGCCTAGTGCCCGCTAACCACACAGGGCCTAGCGCCCTCTAACAAGGGCCTAGCACCCTCTAACCAAGGGCCTAG
>WWET01000977.1:15834-27874 GCA_011038615.1 Limnodynastes dumerilii
CCTGCATCTGGGTTCATTTTTGGTTCATTATTAGTGCAGGTTTGGAGATATGGGACCTGATCCAGACCTCTCTCTCTGTGGGGTAGATCCAGACCTAAATACGCTAGTGTTTTTACGCTAGCCGCTGACGGAAAATCACCTGTTAGTATGTACTGCGCATATGCGTGGCAGATGTTACTCCACATTACTCTAAACTTATGTACCCTCAGCGTAACTACAAACAAAGGGGCGGGTCATCCATACGACACCCGGAAATACGCTTTGTAGGCGGAGGGAAGCATTTAAATCCTACAGTATGGGTCGGGTTAGGCCGTAACATACATAAATCCGTTATGTACGTCAGTACTTACGCTTTGAGTACGTATGAGCGAGGGGAGTGCATAGAAAATACGCTAGCGTAAATACGCTATGCGATATAATGTAACAAGCACTGAGGTCTGGATCTGCCCCTGTGTCTGTAAGTCCACATGTGATAGGTGAGTGAACTTCTCTGCATGGGTCTACATCCGTCTGAACATAGATCTGTGTGGAAGTGCCTATGCCACCCACTTAACTTCATCTAAATGCCTATCCCCGTCTCTCTTGAGGGAATTAGACATGGGGTTTAAAGTGTGATACAAGCAGCTTGCGGAAGCCCCCTTGCGGCATTAACTGTGAATCCGGTCCTTGGTTAGGATTATTGTAATACCAAACACAGTAATGCCACTTTCAGATTGCAGCCCTGGCTATAACCCCAGTGTTTCAACCCGGGTTATTGCCAGGGCTTTTTGGTGAAAAAAAAAAAAAAAAAGGTAGGTCCCTTAAAAAACTCCAGGGCAGATCCAGGAAGTCCTGGGTCCCAGGTCTGCCCTGACACTGTGAAGAGGTTGCATGCAGCTCCTGGGAAGGGACTTGTTTACTGTTGAATAACAACAGTAAACAAATCCCTCTAATCGGGTGCATAAGGGGAGACCTGGGTTGAAAAAACCAGGTCTGCACCTTTCACATTGCCGCTTACCTTCTTTTCCCCCCGTGTCTAAGTCTCGGATTATTAGACCCGGGACCAGGACCCCAAAACCTTTTAAATCACCACCAAAAACCTGGGTTGCCATGTTTTCGTGTTCCAAAAACCAGGGTTTTTAGTGGCAATCTGAAAGGGGTTTAAGTCTTGGATCTATGTTATGAAGTGTTGAATTATAGACCCTCTAAGAAAGAAAGTTGGTCAGTTAAACCAGTTAGACATTTAGGGCCGGATTCAGAGCTCCATGTGCATTAAAGACCACATATATGCAATCTACGTTGCAACAGGAAACGTAGATGACGTTAGAAAATTACTGCGCATGCGCAGTAGCACAAATCGGCGTATATGCAATGCGCCCAGAGCTCTGAATCCGGCCCCTAGTGTAGACAGGTAAACTGCTGACTTTCAGACCATGGGACTTCCAAACAGCTCTTGGATTAGTCTGTTCAGTCATCTCAATTACTTTAAATCTTTGGGTGTTCTATGTTATGAAGTGTTGAATTATAGACCCTCTAAGAAAGAAAGTTGGTCAGTTAAACCAGTTAGACATTTAGGGCCGGATTCAGAGCTCCATGTGCATTAAAGACCACATATATGCAATCTACGTTGCAACAGGAAACGTAGATGACGTTAGAAAATTACTGCGCATGCGCAGTAGCACAAATCGGCGTATATGCAATGCGCCCAGAGCTCTGAATCCGGCCCCTAGTGTAGACAGGTAAACTGCTGACTTTCAGACCATGGGACTTCCAAACAGCTCTTGGATTAGTCTGTTCAGTCATCTCAATTACTTTAAATATTTGGGTGTTTTTTCTTTAAATATTTGTATAAATATTTCTTTTTTGAAATTTTAATATAAAAAATAAACACAAACTAAACAAATTATCTTTTATCTTAGATTTTATTTTGTCAGCTTTAATACTTATATAAATTAGATACTGTCTTTGTTATGTAGTTGATCAATAACTCAGCACTGAATCCTTTCATAAATAGATTTACTGTAGACAAATACTAAAAAAAATCTATGACAAAAAGAGAAATATTTTCATTATCTAAAAAAGCCGTTTTAAATTTGTTTTGTACAGCTATGCATTAAACAGTTCAGGATTCACATAACATTGATAAAACATTCCCAATACACTGAAGTTATCTGCTAACAAACACAAATCATTTCATTTGCTATGTTCAGTCCATTTTTCTTTTAACATTTAAGCTATTGTAGTTATAATGCTGCTGAAATGTATTATTCACATAGTAAGAATTTTACAGCTTTAAGGATAGGAATAAGTGCAGGAAAAGGCGCTTATTTTTCTTAGTTTCGTGTTCGTTCTTTGCTATTATGATTGGAAAATCTAAAAGAAAACTTTTCTATAGACAAAAACAAGCAGTTAATGCATTAAAGACAGGCCATAAATCTAAGATGTTTACATCTCTTTATTGTGTGTGCATGGTAATGCACCAGTTCTATTTAATAGAAATAATGAAAATTCAAGGCAAAATAAATTAAATAAAAAAAGAGAATATATTCACACATAAACTACTTAAAACATCCTGAGGCCATCATTTGCATTTTGATCAAGGAAACATAGGTCCTTGTGCTGAGTTTAACTGGAGTCTTGTTGTATTAGGGGGACTTATTTGTTTTTGTAAATTCCTAAGAGTTTTGTGGCTCAGTAAGGTTACTAAGGCGAGTTAGAAGTCTGCTGCCATCAAGTGGTTTTTCCCGAAAAATCTGAACATATCAAAATAAAAAGATTTTTACTTATTTTTCTTATTTGTGAAGTATTTTATGCAAGTGTATAATTTCTTAAAGTGAAAAGAACTTTACACTGAAGTATAGATTGAAGTGAAGGGTCCAGATTTCTCTCCTTCTTTACTTTCACCAGTCTTCTGAAGACTTCTCTTGTGCTGCCCCATTTACAGAGTTCCTTCCCCAATTGAAAATACTCTCCAGAAACCTTAAGGCTTTCAATCAAATCCCATCTGTACCCATAGTCTACCAACCCATAGTCTACCAACCTCCATTAACACTACTCCCTCTCTTTGGTGTATCACCTACAGCCCTATATCCATTAACTCCAAACATTATTATCCAGATATTCATTTCGTCCTCTAGATTTCAACACCACATGACCAGAAACATGTCTTTGCTTGTTTCTATGTGTTTCTATTATTTGCCATCGTGACTACTTAAGTTGTGCAGATTTGTAGCATGTTACAAACAAACAATGATGTGTTTAATGCAAAAGTGTGAGCCCGCTTATATTACAACAACATCATGTAGCTGGCTGGCAGAGAGATAATTTTATCTGGCATCAGTCTGTGAGATTAATTATTGAATGTACTCTAATTAGCTGATGGATTTTACAGAACACACTCATTAAGAACCTTCCAGTGTGTCAATAAGTATACAGTTATAATGCTAATTACAAGGGGTCCTATTAATCTCCATTGTCATTGTTCAGTGCCTAGATTCCCACAGAAGACAATAGGGTGATATGAAATTTCAGTGAGGTTCAAAAACAAAGCATTTTCCAATGCTTTAACATTTGAAGTCTTTAGTTTAAATGTAATAATGCTATTAAAGAAAACCCAACAGTAATATATTACTGTAATTATGTAAATTCTTGTGTCCAGGAATAATTCACAGATCCCATGTTATAGCAAAAGGCATTGGTAAGGCTTTTTGTTTTGTTTATGTCAAATATACAACGTTGGATCACTGTATTGTATAAAAGTTGTGTGCATTAACAATTATAAATTATTAGGGTTACAATTATATATCTAAAGGAGTAATATTAGTTTGGCAAATTGTATAAACTGAGTACTGTTTGCTTACTTTATAAAGCATTGCAGCCCAACTAAGTTAATATATTACACTTATTATATACAGGGGATGGCTTGCTCCTTCCTGGTACCTGATATATAGTGATGGACAGGTAGAGAAATGCTGTATCCTGGGTGGACAGAGGCACTTATCAATATTTATATACAAATACTCCAGGACCAGCAGATTATAGATCCAGCTTCAGCTAGGCTTATTCCAAACAAAACTAAATATATCCCAGCTGGTCCAGCATCTATGTAATACAGTACAGTCAGGCATCCCTACCTTACTTTGCAACACCTACTGTGCAACACAAACAACAGCAAAGCAACACTGCTAGAACATGCACAAGTTTGGTGTTTCTTAGTAGAGGACTCTTGCCTCAGTTTCCCAGCAATGGAAAGACTACAGTCCATCTGGACACCAATTAAACCCCTTCCGAACTCTCATTACCCTAGCCTAAACCAGCTTTTACCTAAGCCCAGATATCCTAGCAAATTGTCTAAAAACAAACAGCAACATTTTTCTGGGATGTAAAATGTATAGGTCAGAAACATGCGACATATAAAGTGAACCTACACCACTAACCCAATTTTATGTCCGGAGCTAATACAGCCGCCATACACAGCAATAAAGAAAGTCTAAGTAGACGGCACTAAGAGATTCCAATAAATCTTGTCACAAATAAAGTATGGTTACCAACGTTTCAGTTTTTATTGTAAAACTTTCATTGGGGTATCATTCCCTGATAAAAGTTTTGCAATAAAACTGAAATGTTGGTAACTACTATATAGCTATTTGTGCCCCTGACCTTCTTGCACCTTGCACTTTTATCTAAGCTTCAAAGCACAGCTTTGACCGGACAGAGCAGAGAATCCACAATTGGTCTCCATAAGATAACCTGTGATTAAGCTGTTTGCCACTGATTTTTACATGCTGTTTTTACAAGATACATTGATGGCACTAACACTCCATTAACTTTTATTGTTATAAATAAAATGTTTAATGCACTATGAATCGCCCCCTCTGTAAGCTTAGGATAACAATAGCAGTGGTTCAAACACTAAAACACTTAAGTGTTTGCTATGACGGTACATCTGGATAACAACAAGCACTGTGCATAGAGTATGGGCACAAAGCTAACCTGTCCTCAGGGACCCCTTACAACGCATGATTTCCAGGTCTCCCCATAATCACAGGTGATGTAATGAATACCACCTGTGGATCTTTTCACATATGTCAAGCAGTAACAAGCTCACCTGTGCTCCAGCAAGGAGACCTAGAAAACATGCACTGTTAGGGGTGCCTGAGGACTGGTTTAAGAACCTATGGTATATAGCAGGGGTGGGGAACCTTTTTTCTGACATGGGCCATTTGGATATTCATAAAATCATTTGAGGGCCATACAAAATTATCAACTTAAAATTAGCCTGCTATATTTGGTCAAAAATGTAATTAACTCACCCCTAATGTGATGGCTGGAACTACTTATCTTTGGTGAGGAGTGTGATGTTAGCTGGTATTGATGATGTTGCTACTGGTTTTCCATGTGTGTGTTGGTCAGTCTTCCCCCTTTTCTCTTGTTTTTTTCTCCTCTTTGTGTTCTCTTGTGTTGCTACAGTACCACTTACCTCAGATACAGGGTATCCAATGTTTTGGTATTTTTTTTGTATTTTTTTATGGAGTTTTTCTTTTGGCGTTTGTTTTTTTTTGCTGTATGTACGATTTTCTATCACCCCTTTTCTTTCTCTGCTTTCCCCCTTTTCTCTATTCTCTCTCTTCCTCTTTGGATTCTCTTGTTTTGCTGCAGTACTTTTGACCACAGATACAGGCACATGGGCCATTTGGATATTCATAAAATCATTTGAGGGCCATACAAAATTATCAACTTAAAATTAGCCTGCTATATTTGGTCAAAAATGTAATTAACTCACCCCTAATGTGATGGCATGAACTGCTTATCTTTGGTGATGATGTTAGCTGGTATTGATGATGTTGCTACTGGTTTTCCATGTTTGTGTTGGTCAGTCTTCCCCCTTTTCTCTTGTTTTTTTTTCCTCTTTGTATTCTCTTGTGTTGCTACAGTACCACTAACCTCAGATACAGGGTATCCAATGTTTTTGTATTTTTTTTTGTATTTTTTTATGGAGTTTTTTTTTGGGGCGTTTGTTTTTTCTTTTTTTTTGCTGTACGATTTTCTATCACCCCTTTTCTTTCTCTGCTTTCCCCCTTTTCTCTATTCTCTCTCTTCCGCTTTGGATTCTCTTGTGTTGCTGCAGTACTTCTGACCACAGATACAGGGCATCTGATGCTTTCTTAGTCTTTTTTTTTTTTTGGTCTTAATTTTTTTGGTATTTGCCTGCTATCTGTCTGAGGGCCAGACCATATGATTTTGCAGGCTGGATTGCATTGCAGTGGTCTGAATGGGGCGCGATTGTGTGAGCATAGTTTCCAAGCATGAGCAGTGAATAATCCACAGCCGCAAGGTACACTAATTCGGTGCAAAAATCACAATTATGTGGCAACACAGAATTGGGGATATGCAGTGTTTTCAGCTCTTCTCTAAAAAACAAGATATCTAATATCAGATATCAGATATATTCATAAGAGACATTCATGAAACATACATATATATATATGTAAGGTCCCCAGGATAGGCGGGACCAGGATACCGTGCCTCCAACTCCAGTGCTACCTCCAGCCCTTGTATAGACAGGACGGACCCGTTGTTGCTGTCAGCTCCAGGATGCTGGGACTCTGGCTTACGGGACTCCGCTCTAGCGGCTCTTTGCTACACACGCTGTCTGAACCCTTTGGTTCTTACACTCTGGTACGCGGCCATTTACACTATATATGTCTACTGGAACAATGTGTGCTGTTGGAGCCTGATTTATTGTTTGGATCATATTTTCTTACCATTTGGTACACAGTTTTATTATATGTCTTTTATCAATAAATGATTTTGCACCATGGAGCGCTTTTCTTCTATCTTTATCATTTAGTACATTTGATTACCGGACTCAGGATCGGAATCTACTAAAGGAGAGCTGCGGTCTATTATACAAGTGGATCTGGTGCTTTTAACCCTGAAATAACCAGGGCATAGCTTCATTATCCAGTTCTATTAATTGAGCACGCCCAATTCAACTTTCCATATATAGATAGATAGATAGATAGATAGATAGATAGATAGATAGATAGATAGATAGATAGATAACAAATGTAATGATGATATGTTCTACATTGGCAAAATGCCAGAAATATGACATCCCATTTAACAGCTACACCTTTATCTGCCAGTGAAGTGAAGGTGCTTAGCAGTGATTAGAAACCATCAATTTTAAACTAATGTTAGCTGAGCACAAGCAGATGTAATCGTATCTTATTTTACTAAGATAATATTAAAAATGATTTTTATAACTGTGTTTGTGGATAATCTGATTTAGTATTTTCTGCATGTCAATATTGCCCAGCCAGACTAATATAGTGATTATCCCATTTGAAATACCTTGCACACTATTCTGTGGGCTGGGGTTTACCAGTGTTATTTTACTCACTGGTCTGGACATTTCTGTTGATTTTGCATGTTAACATTTATGACCGTTATCCGAAAGAAATGCAAATGTTTATAGTCTATAATCCATCTTCTTGTATATTCTAGCAACTCACAGATGCATTGGTAGTTTAATAGATTAAAATAAACATTTATATGATAAATAATACTGGAGAATATCTGATGCACACAAATCTACCCTCTAATTCAATTTATTCCATTTTTTTTTATCTATAAATTTCTGTCCCATTCATGATTTAGCAAAATCATTTCCGAAGATTAAAATGTTGTATGGATATGATAAAAGTCGCAGTGACAGCATTTGATTTATTGCACATATGTTAAGTGTTTATACGAATGCTGCAGACACAATTGCAATCACGCCACATTCCAAGGTTGTTTTATCACCACTAAACAGTAGCCATAAATCAATGTAAATGTTAACAATAAAACAGAGAAACACGCGGATAATCAACATATCGCAGAACTACAGATTGCACATATAAACTCTAACTATTTACAGATGCACAGGAAGACGTTGTTTTGTAAATTATTCATTGTACTTCCATAACATGGGTCAACTTCCAATCACTTGTGACTTAAAAGTGTCTTTTAGAGGGTAAAGACTGTTTACATTTATCAAATGATGTCTTGAGCAAATCCCCTCAATCTGACTGACCCAATAACTTGATACCAGAGGTTGCTGTTCACGTCTTCTCTTAATAGATATACTGGACCCGATCCAGCATGTAAGTGAGCAGAATGCAGATTCCAAAGTAAAAGAAAACTGTGCCCATTGCATTTAAACCCCCTGGATCAGGCAAATGTATGCAAGTGCAGTGCTGTGGAGTACATGCTGCAACATGCATACAGCAATACATAGACAAATGTTGTGTAGTACAGTCTGCCAGACCATTACATATCATTATGAATTGAGAACTGCTTCAAGGTATACTGGAAGTCATTTAAATTGACTTGTTTTGCATGATATAAAAGGTGAAATTAATAGTTTTTTTGTTTTGTATCTTTTGTAATTTAGGAAAGATATTTTTTTAGGGACAGTACTATATAGTATAATTACATTATTAAAGTGCATTATTTATATTTGTATCTAATAATTCTCTGTTTGCTAATATCTTCTTCAAATGGGGTGCAGTAGCTGGTTAGAAGGGCCCAATTTTGCCAATGGTGTTGAAATGGATGGATTGATTATAGGTTAGGGTTAAGTTGCAGGAGATGGAGGGATAAGGATAGGCTAATAGAAGGGTCGCAAAGTGACTGCTGTTGTTGCTGCATTTCTAGAACAGGATTTGTCGTACTGGCAAATCACACCCCTTTTATTATTTCTATCGTTGCTTATTTATATAGCGCCACAAATGGTCTGCAGAGAACATTAGACATTCACATCAGTCCCTGCCCCAATTGGAGCTACATACAAAGGTCCCCAACACATGCATACACACACACTAGGGTTAATTTAATCTGCAGACAATTAGCATGTTTCAGACATGTGGGAGGAAACCAGAGCACCCGGAGGAAACAAACGCAGACACAGGGAGAACATACAAACGCCAAGCAAATAAGTCCAGGAATCGAACTCATGACCTCAGCCCTCTGCGCTCTGAGACACAAGTGCTACTCAGTGAGTCACCGTGCTGCCATTCAAACATAAGAAAAAACAAGTTGTGTCACTGGTCTCAGTGCTGGTGCGGGACAAAAACAATTGTACTAGCTCTCTGCACATGAATTCTCATACCCTCCAACTGTACCCATTTAGCAGGTGCAATACTGTTTTTTAATGGTCTGTACCAGCTATAAGGGATCTTGTACCAGATTCTAACCCAGCAGTTCCCTGGACAGCTGGTGTAAGCTGGTTAAGCAGTGGCGTAGGAGAGGAGAGGTATTATGTGCAAAATGTTGCAACTAGTATAAGCATTTAAAAGAAAAAAGACATAATTAGAAGTTTAAAGGTATTTTATGTTACTTCTTAATATACTATACTTGAGAATTTAGAATCATGATTGTGTTCCTGCTGCTTTATGTTTTTGTGGCATGAATCCCCTGAATATCAGATATGATATTATTAAATACTTTATTTTTGTGCACAATTTTTTTTCTATGGTTATTGGTAATTCCTCATATAGGATCAACTTAGTGTGCAAACCACAATGTCCCGGAAAGTATTAGATGGTGTTGAAGATCGTACACATAGCCTAATAGCGGAATAGTTTTCTTCATTACTTGTGCCAGAACTATTTAGATATATTAGGTAAAAATGTGTGCTTCTAACAACTGTTATTTCTGAACCATCTACATTTTAACTATTGTTTCCTAACCAAAGATGAGAACGTTTCCAGAAATGAAAATAAAACAAAGACAAAAAACTTTTTCTTTCTCTGGGTAGAACAAGAGTCTCCGTAAAGCCCCAGAGTCCCAATTCATGTCGCACATTCTGCGTGGCCAGTATCAAGCAAAACAATACCTTTGGAAATAAGCTTCCAAATAAGATAAAAATAAAGGCCCGTATTCAGAGTACCGGACGTATAACATATACGTCCGATGTTTAGTGATTTTTACTACTGCGCATATGTAGTCATTTTTTACCGTAATCTACGTATCTTTTTCTTACGTAGATTGTGTAAATGCGGTCTGAAAGACTGTGGCCTTTTCCGAGCGTATGTGTCCTCCGTCCGTGCGTATCTTTATAATCGCGCCCACTTCCCTTCATTTAAATGCCTCTCGATACTTATTTCAAAATTCCTCCGTGCGTATTTTTCCGTGGGAGATCCGTGCGTATTTACCCACGTCCAATTCACAAGTCCGTCCGTGAGGCACTTCTGCACGTATAGTCTACGTGAATGGCGTATAAAAAGTTACTACGCATACGCAGTTGAAACGTACTTAAATATGCACGGAAAATGGAGAAAAAACGGATCTCTGAATACGGCCCAATAATAATAATAATAATAATAATAATAATTAATGTTTATTTAAACCCTAGGTATCCAATATAGAGAATGGTAAAAGTATGATAAAAATGTTAGGTTTCTGAATTTTTGCCTTTGCCTTCTTTATTTCTGCCGGATTTGCTGGAACGCTTCATGCTGTATGTAAATGGACCTTGCTCAAAGCGGTCTTCTTTTCACTGAAGGTATGTTACAATTCCGTGCATTGGGCAGAAGTGACAATCAGAACTCACTGATAAGTAAATTATACTCCCCTGATTGATGAGCTTAATGAACTCAATGCTCCTCAGGCCAGTGTAGATCCTCAGACTAATGTCTAACATGTCTAATAAGTAGTACTTACATGGACATACCGATTCCTATAGCTTGTAATCAATGGGGAATTGTAATGTATGGTTATATCTTACCCTAAATCTATTTCTAGGTGCATACTGTGAATGAAATCCAATGTAGAAATAATGGGGCAGATCCAGAACAACGCTTCTGTGCGAATTTACGCATTGCGGACATGTAAAATCGCATTTTATATGTTCTGCGCATGCGCACAACAGATAATACGCTACGGAACGTAAATGTGAGCGTATGGGTCATGTACGTATTTTCTGCGTAAATTCGTACGTGTGGGCGTGCCAATTTTACGTGTGGCACAACTACATCTAAAATACGCAATGTAGGTGAGGGTTTTCATTTAAAGTGTACAGTATGGGCGTGCTTAGCTGCGTAAGTCCGTGTTGCCCATCCGTACATGTGCGGACGACAGCGGTTACGCGGTCAAAAGTTAAGGTAGGGTTTGGAAAGTGGAACTCGGCCAAAATACGTACATTCAAGGGGTGTGCCAAGGGGAGTGTATAGAAGGTACGCACGCGTAAATACGCTACGCTAGTAAACGGATTGCAAGTGGAGTTCTGGATCTACCCCAATGGGTCTATTTACTAAGTAGAGAGAGGCAAAATACAAAAGCTAATAATGGAAAACAAATAATAAAATGGAACGAGAAGCACAAGATAATGGAAACAGATTGCCATTAAAAAACTCATATTGTTAAATGGCTCTTTGACTTTTCACCCTGTGGTTTAAATTGAATCAAATGGGTGTTTACCGCTACTTACACAAACATATTATAGTGGAAGCCTGCCAGAACAAGATATACTTTTAATTCTGCAGCCAGAATAATACAATGCATTTTTATGAGTTGCAAGAGAATTCAATCTACATATAAAAAGGGACCAAGTTTTTCCAATAGAGCTGAAGATAGGACGACCTATGTGTTTATGGAAATATTTCCTCATTGCTCTGTTGTTACCATCTGGATGATAATTATGGAACACACAGAGACACAAATGAATCCTAGACTTGTGACACTTCAAGCATCACATAACTATCAGGCATGGTCAAAATTCACATGCTTTATTAGGTTTGCAAAACCTTTCTCCCTATACAATCTATTAACTTTTTTAAAACATTTTTTAAACACATAGGGGTAGATCCTGAACAACGTTTGCATTACGTTTGTTCGCGTAGCGAATTTTCGCGTACGTAAATTCGCACCGCTACCCTTAACACACCCCCTGCACGGACGTATTTTGTGAAAATACGCTACCCAAACCCTACCTTAACTTTTCCAGACGTAACACAATACGTCCGCTAACGGGCGTACAGACTACGCGAACGTACGCAGCTTAGCACGCCCATAC
>WWET01000977.1:51962-64102 GCA_011038615.1 Limnodynastes dumerilii
GGGCTTAATGGTTTGAGTGTACATCCTGGGGGGATCCCCTGCTGTGATGCTGCCAAGAAGTCTGACCTGGGTCTAGGCCAGAATATATTTTCTGTTGATAACCTCCGTCTCCCCTTGTACATCTCAGATAGTGAACAGTCGCTCCTAGAATCAAGCTAGAACTAGCTCTCAGCGGATTAGCACTTCCTGCAGACAGAGGAGGGGGGATGAGTTATCTAGATAATCAAGAGGGTTAAATGTACACACTGGATAGGGGAAGAAAAGGAGTAACTCTAGTACCCTCCTCCAGGTTGTTCCTTTACAATGTAAAGTTTGCATATACAATCACTCACTTTTGCACATGGTGTTTCCAGATGCAAGATGTGCTTGTTTAGGCCCACTATCACCATAGGAAACTAACACGGTGGTGCTATCAAGAGGTAGACTGCCCATTAATTGTGATATCAGTCTTTCCTCTTAAACTTTCTTTGTGGTTTCACTTTCTTATTTTAATAAATGGAGCCCAATAACTCCTGCCATAACAGGTCTGTTCATCAGCTGCAAACAAAATAATTTGACACAATCAATGCCCTGCTTCCCTATAAATGTAAATATGAAAATAAAGTGCGGAGATAACAGAGAACTGCAGTATTGCTGATAACGTATAAAACACAACCACTGACCACGAGGTAAAGTATCATGACCTTGAAAATAAAATCAAAGCTGAAATCCAATTAACTAGGCCAGTCCATCACAGATAAGTTGGGTGGCTTAGAAATTAGGTGTCAGGATGAAAAACAACAAAAAAAAGCTAATTTGCTGAAGTACCTTTATTTAGCGATTCTGTTCACTCCACAAAACCCTGATACACTTGAGTCAGAAAGATTAACGCTGTATCTTTTCAATTCTGAGTTGTGTTTGTCATTTACTTCAAATCGTTTTGCTGTATCACACTTGAACTCAGTGACCGGTACTTACACAATAACAGTAGCCATCTAAAACATTACCTGAAAATGCATTTACCGTATGCTCCAGAAAAAGAAAATCTGGAAAATGAAATTGCTTTAATGTTTTAGAAGACAACGTCTGACAAAGAGGTCAAACTCTGGGTTTTGTTTGTAAAACTTTACGGAAGGGTCAATGAGCTGGGTCATGTATCCATTTGCTGCTGCTGAGTGTTGAATAGTAACAGCCTGGACTGTTTAACATTAAAACATTCCATTTGCTGGCATTTAATATCCAGTTGCATTTATTGAAAGCATTTTGGGATTACTTACTACTGTATATACAAATATAGTATTATTCAGGTAATGGAAAAAAACATCCCTATCTAGATTTGTCATCTGCGTTGTTAGCATTTTCTTATGAGAATTCTGACAACACAATACAGCTGGAAGAAGAGATGAATTACATAAATAATCAAGGCAATCTAGCAGCCTCAGACTTCTTATTGTCAACCAAAATAAATATGGACGATCTGTCAGCTTTAGACGTTTTTAACCTTTGGCTGCAAATGTTCTACTTCTCATATGTTTTTTCTGAGTTCTATGCTATCTAAGCAATGTTTCATTCTGTCATAGCATCATCCCACCATACATCTGCTTGACTATTTTATTATTTTACTGTGGAGGATGCTGAGGAAAAAAAAAATAGAATAACTTACGATGCACACAAATTATGAGCAGTGTATTCAATCATGCTAAAAAGTAAACCAACCTGATAGTTCACACCCCAGCAGCTCCATTCTGAGAGTGCAATGCCGTCTGCACACCTGTGGGTACAGGCGGATGTATTGCGTTTCAATTGGTGGAGTGAAATAATTTCCGTAGGGGGTGTTATTGTCCACGTTTCCCCGGAATACCTGTGTGTAAAGTGAAGGTACATTTAATTCAACACTTCCTTGTTCATGTCTTCATTTAAACAGCTACATGAGACAGAAAATTGTATGGTGCAATAGTACTCATGTTATTTATACTGCTCTCAAATCCAAGCATATCAGCATGCTGGCAGGGGGTGGGGGTATTTAAATCGTATAGTAAGGACTTGGCTTGGCTGTTACGTATAATCGCTATTTACGCACCGGACTTGATTTAAGACTGGTGTGTAAATGTTAGGGCAGGGTCCTGCAGACTGAAAGCCGTAAGTGCAAGGATAGTGTTTTTCCCTCGCAATTTGGCAGGGCCGGATTAAGGTTTGAGGGGGCCCCTGGGCAAATAAATTGAGAGGGCCCCTGCCACACTTTAAGTTGTAAATGTAATTAGATAGCGCTAAATAAATATACATACATACATGCACACTTTACTTTACAGTTAATACACCTTCCTGTCCTGTATTTTCTCCGACTCCCTGTTCCACAGCCACAAACCATTAAAAAAAAAGCCTAAATCCCGCGCGTGGGAGGCGGGCTGGCCCCATAAGCACAGCGCATGTCGTTATGATGTTGGGTGCGCTGTGCAGATCAGTTACAGAACCCTGAGCATTGAGGTTTATTCAATGTTCTTAAGAGGAGGGTGTTAATCAATCACATCCATCCTTATGAACATTTTATGTGGGGGGGATCTTTGTGTGTCGGGGCCCAGTCGCCCCAGGGTAGATCTGACCCTGCAAATTAGGATCATACAGCGATTCTATAGGGGAACTCCGCAGCCTGATGCCTGCTAGTATTATCCTAATATATCTACATCTAGTCTAAAAATATATTCTGAAGCTATATGCACAATCTAACGTTCATTTAAAATGCTGCATCTGTACACTTACAGCATAAAGGCTGGTGCCATATACTGTATATATGTATGCAGTATTGCACTTTCATGTTGATGTGAGGTCTGGGTTTAGTGCAATAGGGTGAAATTGTCTGTACAGAGTCAGAGTGGGAAAATAGTTAGAATTAATGCACTAAATGATTTTTTTTTGTTCTGTTTTTTTACATATCTAAATGAGCTTGACACAGCTTTTTGTAGCAAGGCTTGCCACTTATCCAGAGAACTCGTACATTATTTCCTGGGGCTCTGAAATAAAGCTTCTGCAATTATTTCACTTGAGTTTAGCATCTTTTAAAAGGCAGCAGAGGGAATGTTTGAGAAGCTCAAGCTGCAGAATAGCCCCCTTATCTCTAGATAGAGATAGTAAAAACCTTTTATATCGGTGGTAATGCAGATAACTGTATAGGTTTAAAGGAAAATGCTTTCTAAGATATACTATAATTCCAAACTGACAAAATATGAGACTTTTATCATTTATCTAAATATTTGTTATATTTTTACTGACTATTTTTTAGAAGAGTACAGAGAGGTTAATTCCTAGTCCAGGATCCCACATGTGTTAAAGTTACTCTCTCTCTCTCTCTGTCTCTCTCTCTCTGTCTCTCTCTCTCTCCTCTCGTTTGCACTGACTTGAGTTACAGAAAATCATTAACTAATTTTTATACTGTCAATTCACCTTAAGCAAGACAAAACTGACTTACTTACTTGTAAGGCTTAAGGAAATAGAAAGTTAATTATTTTATTTTGTGCAATGTAAAGATGCAAAAGCATCGTTGCTACTTCAATATTGGTGGTATGCAATGCTTAGGATGTCAGCTGTTCTGTTCCCTGCAAGTACTGTTCACTGGATCATAAGAAAACCTTGGAATAATCTAATGTAAGGGGTATAAACATTAGAGTATGCAGAAAATGGAGCTAGGAGGAAATATCAAATTTACTGCTTAGGGAATGGTAGATAGTGGTAACAGTGGTAGATGACATTTAAGACCTTGGAATAAATGCTACAGATAAGCATGACAAAAGAAATAATCTAGCATATAGGAGAGCTGAATACAAGGGTCTATGAAACAAATAAAATAATACATAATGCATGTTTCCTTGAGTGGAGCTAGTGTTTTAGATGAACAGTTTAGGGCCTTCGGTAGCAATTAAAGCAGCTGTGTAGGACAAAGAAATAAGCAAGGAATAAACATTTGTTACTATAAAGGGAATTGAGTTCTTTACTCATAATAAGTCCTTAGAAACTTAACATGCAAATATGGGTGATAAATGGAAAGTGGAATAAAGCAAAAGTTATAATAAGCAGGTAAAATGAAGACATAGGGATGGATCCAGACCTTGTTAAGTGCATGAACTTAGTTACTCAAGGGCTAAACCATGTTGATTTCAGGGGGAGCCAAGTTAATTGTATTCTTTGCATTCACCCAAACCCTCTCCGAGGCGGCATTACCCCGAGGCGGCATTTACCTAAAATACCGAACTGGTACGTAGATTGCGTAAAGGACCTACCACGCATGTGCAGTAGGTCCTTTACTAAAGATAAGCACCTGTGAATCCAGCCCATACTCATATGTTTGTATGTTTATATTTATACATATTCTCCTTAGTTAGCAGAACTTTAAAACAGCATGCATTTATTCAAATCAGAGTTTCCAGGGGTGCCAGCCATAGGGGGCGCCACTCGGTGATGCCATCCATGGCCAAGAGATAAGACCATGAATCCAGCCAATTCAAAGTTTCACATAGAACTCACAGGTGGAAGATCTGGGCCTACTTAGAGCTAGTGAGAACTGGGTAAGAGGACATAAATAGCTGGTTTGTGCTGTGGGCAGGGTGACTGATGTCAGCTTAGTACTAGGGAACCAGATAAGGTATTGTATGGTTAGTTATCTATAGGGACCTTGGACTGTATATACTGAGGCTTGTGTACAAATACTGGACATTACCAGTCAGGGCCCCCGTCAGAAATTGTGGGGCCTGGGATACATCCGCAGGGACCCGCCCCTATGTGTCGTCATAGGAAGTTCCTCCCTGCACATTGGCCCGCTAATGATGATCAGATGCAGGCCCAGTACTGTAGTCCTGCCTGCCCCCCCTAATGGTGGCCCTGTCCCCAATTTCTGACAATAAAGAACAGCAATGTGGTTCAGCAACTCTGAGTAAGCATTGTTTCTCCCAATTTCCCTGTCCCTAAAGTAGCTGAGGTAGGCAGGGTATTGACAATATTATGGAACCAGGTGACCACCCAGTTGCCCAGAGATATCACAGAGACAGATGTAAATAATATTCATTTCACTGATATAAAACTGTCTGGAAAGAACTTTTGCTGAATTGTATTTTGTTTAAATGCTTATTATATTACTAATAATGGGCCAGATCCAGAACGACGCATTTCCGCGAATTTACGTGTGGCGGAGACGTAAATTCGCAGATTTGTGCGCAGGCGCAACACAGAAAATACGCACATTCACGTAGCGTATTTTAGAACGTATGGGTGATTCACATATTTCAAACGTAAATACTTACGTGTGGGCGTGCCAAATTTACGTTAGTGAACAATACGTGAGTTTTACGTGAAGTAGGCGGGGTGTGGTATTTAAAGTGTACAGTATGGGCGTGCTACGCTGCGAACGTTCGCGTAGTCAGTACGCCCGTTAGCGGACGTATGCTGTTACGTTAGGAAAAGTTAAGGTAGGGTTTGGGTCGCGTAATTTGACAAAATTGGCGGGTGCCATCCTAACCAAGGGGTTGATACACCCCCTTGATACACATGATTAAAATGCTTTTTTATTTGATGAATTAGCCACTTAATAGAGATTGGGGTAGATCCAGAACTACGTGTGTGCGTACATATTTTTGCGGTGCGTATTTTCGTACACGTAAGTTACAGAGTTACAGAATCCGACATTCGACCATGGGACTGCGGCTAGAATATGAAGACCTGCGGTAGCCGGCCATGTACAGCATGTAAGAGGGAGGGAGCGCTGGACCCATAGATACAACCCTGTATGCAAGTATGCTTCATGCAGCCCTTGGAATGGGTGACAGCGGGTGTAGGGGGACAAAAGCCTGAAGCTTAGCCTGGCCTGTCTGGAGTGAAAGCTCTATTTAACAGGAGATGGTAAACAACTGCATTGAGTTTTTGATTGCAACTGCATTAATTTGGAGTGCAGTAATTTTTTTGTTGAAGTGCAGAATTATACCACAGAAGTAGTTTAAACCAGGCATGATTATAAACCAAAAATAGGCTAGGGTTTCAAGTTCACTGTAGGTTTAAAGGGGTTAAGTTAGATATAATAAGATGAGTGGGAGCAGGATTGAAAATCTCACTCAATGCATTTTTTTGTCACATGTATGCACACTTGGAGCAATTGTTCCAAGGTGTATTCCTCTGTGAGAAATGTGAGCACTTGGTCTATTTAGAAGCCCAGGTAATTTAACTAAAGCAGGGAGATTGCCAATCTTGAGCAGAGTTTACAGCTCACTGCTGAGGCGGTAGCTGAGCCGGGTGGAGCAGAGTCAGAGGAGGATGCACAGGTAGGCAGCTTGGTAACAGTTACAAGGGGTACCAGAGGAAAGAAGAGGCAAGCCGGTACTGAGCTGAGCAATGCTCGCAGATTCGCCAGTTTGTATGAAGAGACTGTAGAGGATCAGTACAGAGTTGGGTGAGACTGCTTCCTCTAGCAGCCACGGGAACGGTCTCTCCAACTTAGAGGGGTCCAAAGTTTCTCAGAAACCTAGGCAGATTGTGGTGGTAGGGGATTCAGTTATTAGGAAGGTAGGGCAATCTGTTACTCGGTCCGTGCATGCTGAACAGTGATGTGTCTCCCGGGTGCTCGAGTTCGACATACTGCAGATCGTGTGAACAGATTGTTGGGAGGAGCTGGAAATGACCTGGCAGTCTTGGTGCATGTTGGCACCAATGACTGAGTTAAAGGAAGATGGGGTGTCCTAAAGAATGATTTCAAGAACATGGGTCACAAATTTAAGGCAAGGACATCCAAGGTAGTATTTTTGCAAATAATATCTGTGCCATGTGCTAGTCCAGAGAGGCAGCGGAAATTAAAGAAGTTAATGCATGGCTAAGAGATTGATGTAGGAAGGAGGGTTTTGGATCTTTAGAGCACTGAGCAGATTTCTCGGTCAGATGCAAACTTTATTGTTGTGATGGATTGCATCTGAAATAAGGAAGGGGTTGCTTTGCAAGGAGAGACAATGGTTAGAAGATTGAAGGAGATTTTAAACTAGGTTGGGGGGGGCAAGAAAGTATTTATTTGATAGACAATGAGTGCTGTAAGGGGAAATTCAATAAGAGTCAAGGTGGTGGAGAGGTGGGAAGGGGAAGTGCAGCCAATAAGGAAGGTCCCTTGTTAAAGTCATTAAGAAAAACAACCATATCAAAGCAAAAATAATTCACAAAGGGAGGCAATATACTTAAATGTATACTTGCAAACGCAAGAAGCCTAGGTAAAATGGGGGAGTTAAAACTAGTAGCAATGAACAAGCATTATAATATTATAGGTATTACTATAAAACCAAGTATACAGGAAGTTATTTACTTGGGTATTGGTGAAAATATAGAGGTATTGTATGTGGAAATAGCCAATGGAGGTAAAAGTTCAAAGAAGTTTCTGATAGGGACATGCTATAAACCAGCAAATATTAGTTTGATTGAGAAAGCCTAACTTCTACAGCAAACTGAAAAGCCTGCACAACTAGGTCAAGTTTAATTATGGTGGACATTAATTATCCAAACATTGATTGGAGTACTGAGCCTTGTAGTACAGTTAGGGGAAATAGGTTTCTAAACACGTTAAAAGACCATTACATGTCCCAAATAGAAGACTCAGAAATTGCTAGACCGTTATTCTTATTTTCATAGATTCAATTTCATCAGGCTCTATACCAAGGGATGTAGTGCCGTTGTTTTAAAAAGTAATGAGATCACAACTGGGTAATTATAAACATGTAAGTCTGACATCAGTAGTTGAGAAACTGCTGGAAGGTATACTAAGAGATAGTATTCAGGATTACTTGGTGTGCAATAAGATTATTAGTGAAAATCAGCATGGATTTGTGAAGTATATATAATGCAAAACTAACCTTATTAGCTGCTATTACCCCTTTCACATCACCACCAAAAACTCAGGTTATTACCGGGCACAGTTCAACAACCCGGGTTGAGAAGTGGTATGAAAGGTCCCGGGGTCCTCTTCCTGGATCTAATCTTTCAACAGGAGCCACACACCTCCATGACACTGTAAGGGCAGACCTGGGTCCTGGAATATCCCGTGTAAACCCTGCAGTGTGAAAGGGATCATATCAGGGTCTATGACCCTGGGATGTTCTGTTTGACACTGCAATATCCTTGGTTGCCGGGATGGTGATATGAAAGTGGTATTAGAGGAAGTTAGTTTGAGCTTAGACCTGGTTAGTTCTGTAGATGTAGTCTACTTAGATTTTCCAAAAGCCTTTGATACAATGCCCCACAAGAGGTTGTTCTATAAAATAAGGGAACTGGGTCTAGGAAACAACATTTGTACTTGGGTTGAAAACCAGTTGGAGAATAGAGAAAAGGGAGTTGGGATAAATGAAACATTTTCTAATTGGTTAAAAGTTTTAAGTAGTGTATCTCAAGGTTCCGTGCTGGGACTACTCCTTTTCATTTTATTTATTAATAACCTCAGTGATGGCTTAGGGAGCAAGGTTTACATTTTTGCACATGACCTTAAATTACGTAAGGTAATAGAATCACAGCAAGATGTAGCTTCTATACAGAGGGACTTTAATAAACTAGATGATTGGGTGGCCAAATGAAAGATGAGATTTAACATAGATAAATGTAAGATTATGCATTTGGGGATCAAAAACAAGCATGCAATCTATAAATTAAATGTGGTAAATTTAGGGAAATCTTTAATGGAGAAGGATTTGGGAGTGCTTGTGTACATTAGACTTAGCAATGTCAAGCAGCAGCTGCAAGGGCCAATAAAGTATTAGCATGCATAAAGAGGGGCATAGATGCAAGGGAAGACAGTGTAATTTTCCCATTATATAAATCACTGGTAAGGCCACATCTCAAATATGGTGTTCAGCACTAGGCAAAAAGACATTTTGGAACTAGAAAAGGGTTCAGAGAAGGAGGACAAAATAGATAAAGGGTATGGAGTCATTGAGCTATGAGGAAAGTCTAGCCAGTTTAGACATGTTAACTTTAGAAAAGAGGCATCTAAGCGGAGATATGATCAATATATACAAATACATCATGGGTCAATACAGAGAACTATCATGGAAACGTTTTACCCCAGGAATATACAGATTACTTACCATATCTTCACTGGTTCGTTTTATTTTATAGGTTGACCATGACTTTCCATCATCACTGTATGCAATCTTATATGATTTGATATATTCTGGACTTCCTATTCTTTTTGCTCCTTGAGTAATGACACCAGTGACTCTCATTTTCCTCTGTAAATTTATCTGTAATAGAAAAATAACAAGTAATATGAGCTACATATAACTTTTACTCAGCAACTGTAAGATTTATTTTTACCATATCTCCTTGTTACTTTTCAGTAATGTTCATTAAAACACATATTCTTGCTAATGTATGCATAAACCTGGAAATCATGCCTGTAAAAACCATATTTTCTATTTCAACTCTCATAGTTACTGCTTACAGGGTTGTCATCATTACATAGTTTAAGTAAATGTAAGTGTTTTGCTATAATGCATTCCTGAAGGATCTCTAATATTCATGTAATTTGCAATAATAGGTATGTAGCACCCCTAGATCTCTGAAAGGTAGTGCTTAAAAATATTGTTGCTCTTATCAGTGGTGTAAGTTCTGCGCCCGGAGACACACTTTTGGTGCCCCCCCCCCCGACGTAATGATGTCACAATGTCACACCCGACATGATGACGTCACGTCCGACAGTTTATATGAGGGATAAGGGAGCAGAGAGGAGGGGTCTATATGATACCTCTTTGTCCTCTTCAGAGGACACAGAGGCTTATCCTGGAGACAAGCGGGGACACAGGACTGCCGCAGTGGACAATGGAGATGTGCCCACGTCTAGGCTAGCACTCGGAGCTCAGCTCTTCCGTTGTATCCGGTACTTCTGCCACTGTCTCTTAGGTACAGTGGGGCTGTTGTATTGCTGTGGTAGCAAATTTAGAATGTGTAAACAGAATGATGTGAGAGGTGATGTTTTGTAGCTCAATGCTATATTACAGTCTCTATGATCTCTGGACCCCTTACATTGTAACATGGACTGGATCCAGAATTAGCAATAACAGAAGATTTCTGTACGTCACACACGGAAACCGTCTGTCTGAATGTAATGTTGTCCGATGCAGAATTCTGTGTGGACTTCAGGGTCCACATGGAAGGGGGTCAGACCACTCCCCATGTGTACGAAATGCGAATGGGCAGTGGGCATAGGTATATAGATTGTACAGTAAGAGCATGGCTTATTCACAACCCAGTATTCCACATGGAAGGGTTTTTGTGCTTAAGGTGGGGTGCAGTCCTCGTAACTGCCTTCCACATGGAGGAGATCAGGGATATAGAATATCAAAGTCCCTGCAATCGTAGCCATAGAGTTTCCATGGCATGTCCAGATTCAGATTTGCACCTTATTTTGGATCAGTCCCAGTGCCTCCACACAGAATGCTGTCTGTAACATACTAACACTTTCAATGACAGGTCATTCACACATTGGTAAAGAGTTATCAAAATGCTATATATTAAAGGGAATTGAATGGGTAGGGCAGATTTAATGAAGGTGGTGATTGTAAAATAAACAGAAAAAAATACAGTTTCATAAACAGTATAAAAATGTATAAGTAACATTCCTTTCCAACACTGCGAATTCCAAAAAACAAAAAAAAAATAAGCTCTGTCCTGTTAGACCCAAACCCCACCCGGTTCTGTCCATAAATGACCATATATGACCAAAACTCCAAACACTTTCTAGTAAATTCCTCCCCTATAATGGCATGCAAAGCTGGATATTCCTGCAAAAAACAGGGCAGTTGGGAGCTATGTAGTAATGATAGTGCATTTAATGGAATGGTGGCAACCCTGGCTACTCGTAACTTTAAATTTCTAAATTAAGTACTCATTGGGACTGATCCTGGGGCACTCTTAAATCAGCACAAACTGATCATGGGGCTTTCCTAAATCAGCACAAACTGATCCTGGGGCTTTCCTAAATCAGCACAGACTGATCCTGGGGCACACCTAAATCAGCACAAACTGATCCTGGGGCACTCCTAAATCAGCATGCATCAGTGTTGCATATATGCAAATGCACTCAAACTAGATCCAAGAATTTATTTATTTAAAAATAAAAAAATGTATTGTTATTAAAAGAGGTGGCTGACAGTCTGCACGAAAGAGGGGAGTGCAGGCCCCTGTTATTCCCCTTTCTTACGTGTCCAAATCATACCTTAACTTCTCCACACAGAACTGCGACCGGCCAGAATTACTTTATTAGCATGCAAGGCGGGGATTTAGACATGCGGAAGTGAATGGCCGGTCCCTTCCTGAACTGAGTTCTGTACAGTAGAAGATACGCTAACGTAACATCTGGTGCATGCATGCCCCGATATTACTTGTCAGGGGACTGACCTAAGAGACTTGTGTAAGTCCCCTGACTTATGTAATGCTGGATCAGACCCAGTAAATGCTATTCAGAATGCAAGCTAATTTCTACACATGCGCAATTCAAAATCACGCTGAAATGTGCTACACCATCAGGTGTACGTTCACCTGTGAATCAGCCCCATTGTCTCCAATGATTAGTTTGTCCCAAGTCAGTAACAAGTGTAATGGTTTATATGGTGTACATACTAAGATGAAGAGGTCTCAGCTATAAGCATACGAGTCCAACTGCCATGATAGCAATATAAATCCACAGCTGCAGTGTCACAATATTAGTTGAGTAGCTAGTTATCTCCCCAGCAGTAATCGCATCACTGAGTACCCTTGATACTTCTAGCTCTTCTTCTCTGCTCAAACACAATTCACCAGTACCCACAGACTCCATCTCGGCACATAGGCTTGCTTTCCTTAAATCTCCCTCAGGCTGGTTGGTAACAAATCTCTACAAGGATTTTGTCCTCAGGCTCAATGATGCCACAACACACTCAGCAAGTTAAGTGGCATTGCTTGTGACTCTAGACTTCAGCAATTACTGAGCCTCTTCCAGATACTCCTCTGCAGAGCCACTCATCTCCTGCTATATCTGCTTCTCTGCAGGTCTTTTTCCTGCACTTTTCTCTGTGCTTCATCTTCTCCTATTCTGCCACTCCACTCAGACCTCTGATGCTGCAGGGGTTAAACTCTGCTTCACTCCTCATTTCCCTGGTAACTGCACAGCACAGGGCATT
>WWET01000977.1:72368-87088 GCA_011038615.1 Limnodynastes dumerilii
CTTGCACAGGAGCGTATGGCCGCTTAGCACACCCCCCCACCCTCATTTACTTACCTCCCCCCGCCTACCAGCAGTAACGCGAGCGTAGGGATGCTGGAGGACGTCCCCTCCAGCGTCCCTACGGCGCTACTATGGACGCCCGATCTACGATCGGGCGTTTCCATAGTGACGCCGGGCAACATCTGCCCGGCGCATGCGCAGTACGGCTACTAGCGACGGCGGCCGTAGCTCAGGATCAGGCCCCTAATCATTAACAAGCAGAACACAGCATCCACTTCTCAAGGCCAGAAGGCTTAGCTCCTGGCATCATTCTGCTTTGAGACTCTACCTTTACAATGTGTTTGATAACATTAATGGAATTCTCAAACCATTTGAGAAAGGGAATTCTCTTGTTTGTACTGTACAGCATCCACTGCACTGGGGACTATATTATTCATTTCAATACATTCTCCAATCAATACTTCTTTACGCCACATGGTCATTTTTTGTATCTACTTGTGCTTTGTGCTAGATTCTAGACAAATAAAAAATGACAGGGTTTACATATGTTGATATCTTAGTGCAGCCACATCCCCCCTGAGATATCAACATATGTAAACCCTCTAATTTTTTAGAAATAGATGCCCGTTCCCAAAATCAATTTTCTCACTGCCAAGCATTTTCAACATGAGACTGCTGCCATTCAGCTGTCTGTGTGGGTTTTGTGCTCTGGTTTTCTCCCACACGCCAAAAACACGTTGGTAGGTTAATTGGCTGCGGACTAAATTAAACGCGCATCACTGCCACAATACAAAATGAAGACTGCCAGCAATTGCCAACAGTCGGCATTCAACAGCCTATACGATGGTCTTTCGAAAAAGTTACCAAAACACAGCCTCTCTGGGTGCTGAATAAACATTTGAGACACTTTTAGACATGTAATCTTTTTTTTTCATATTTATTATGGAGGCACAATTTTACAATCCATAACAAATGAGAGTCTTGCAATGTCTTTTAATCTTTTAACTGCCTTTTACATCATATATGAGCAGAGACGGGTCAGCCAATAGATTGTTGCAGCCTTGGGTGCAGGGCTTTAAGGGGGTGCATCAGAATTGATTTGTAGAGGTCACATATATATAAATAGTTTTAAATGGGTGTGGGTCCCCGCTAAGAATGGCCCTATTTCAATAGGGCCGTTCTCTTCCAGTCAGATTCGAACTGGCTGGGATATTGATTGCTTATGCCTCAATGAGGCATAGCAATCGATCCCTGGAGCACCGAACATGGTGTTTCGAAAGTAAGGCTAAAAACTAATCCCAAACCTTTCCATAATTCTAACCCTAACCCTACCTTTCATTACCCTAACCCTTATCTTCCCCGCAGCCTGACCCTATCCCTCCCTCCTTGCAGTCTGACCCTAACTCTCTCCTTTTATGGCCCAAACCATAACCCTCCCTTCCTAAGAGTCTAACCCTAACCCCCCCAACACTAAAAGTCTCCGGAGAGGTTACTCGCCTCTCCAGAGCTGTCTGCGGCGGGTCCTGTGAAAATGAATGGGTGAGTGTGCCGATCGGCACGCTAACCCATTCATAAAAAAAATTCTAAAAAGGCTGCCTATTCCAAATAGAGACAGCCAAAAAGGAACTTTCACCTGTCTCTATTTCTAAAAACAGTCCATCATAGCGGGGACTGCAGCTGCCATGAACCAGCGCTATTTACCTGTAAAGGATTACAAGAACAGTTTTAGTTCTAATAAACAATGAAATGAGAATGAAATCTTATGTGCTGCCCACCAATAGTACAGCAGAAAGCTAGAGGGGATGTGTATAAACCCCAAATAAACCACAAAGTAGCTGTGCTTTGTAATAGAGGCAGGAATCAATTGCACAAACTACAACTTCTATAGATATAAGACATTCACAATCTTTTAATATTTGTAGATAGCACAAATTACAACAATAAATACAGGGTAAAAATAATTCAGTTTCACAGGCCACCAATTAAATAAACTGTGTGGTTTAATCTCTGCTAGCTTGAAAATGTTTAACTTTGAATTGATAAAGATAAAGATAAGTCTTCCTTTGACTAGTGTATTAGAACTGTACTCCGTTCCCAAATGGATATACAATGATACAACTTGTTGTATATCCATTACAAGTATATATAACTTGTTGTATATCAATTACAAGTATATATGACTTGTTGTATGTCCATTACAAGTATATATAACTTGTTGTATATCCATTACAAGTATATATGACTTGTTGTATATCCATTACAAGTATATATAACTTGTTGTATATCCATTACAAGTATATATGACTTGTTGAATATCCATTACAAGTATATATAACTTGCTGTATATCCATTACAAGTATATATGACTTGTTGTATATCCATTACAAGTATATATGACTTGTTGTATATCCATTATAATTATATATGACTTGTTATATATGCATTAGAAGTATAAATGACTTGTTGTATATCCATTTGGGAACAGTTCTAATAAATCAGTCCCAGTAAGCTTATTATTGTCTTTATCAATTCAATGTGAAGAATTTTCAAGCTAGCAGAGATTAAACCACCCAGTTTATTTGGTGGTCTGCCCTATTGATACAAGTTATCTAACTGTTATCGGTAGTAGGATAGGATTGCTTTCCATTTGAGAGAATTATTTTTACCCTGTTTTTATAGTTTTAATTTGTGTTATCTGCAAATATTAAAACATAGGGAATGTCTTATATGAGTTGTAGCTTGTGCAATTGTTTCCTAACTCTGAACCATATTCACACTAAAGAGTGAGTTAGGGATGGACAGAACCGCACCTAACTCACCTGTCCTTCCCCTAACCGGTCCCTCGTTTTTAGGTACCTAATTATCTTACCGTCCACAGTTTCCTTCTTAAGAAGGATACTACGTACAGTGAACACCTCTCTCCGCCTCCCCCCCGCCCTCCCTGGATAATCTAAATCCTTCTCCCCTCCCACTTCTAACTAAAAACATCCTGAGGTGGCATTAGCACGCCTCATTCTTACTAAAATACTCTGTGCGGCCTTTAAAGACCGCACGGAGACAATCTACGTACCTAACTGGTACGTAGATTGCATAAATGACCTACTACGCATGCATGGTAGGTCATTTCAGGAGATTACGCGCTTAAGAAGCCAGAGCTTCTTAAGTGTAAATCAGGTTCTCTATTACAAAGCCCAGCTGCTATCTTTAATTATTTCACATATATATGATCAAAGTGGTCATCCCCTTCATAATTCATTACTATTATCAGATAGTCATTAATGCTTACACCCCTTCTGCTTGAAATATGGTCAGAACTCATCATTATCAGTACTAGAGCATTTCATGTCTGACTTACAGTATAGATGCTCATGTGAAGTTACTTTAAACATAGCACTACAAACTCTAAGAGTTGATCAGAGAATGTTTGCTAAATATGTATTTTATCTATTCCAGATAACGCTAAATTGAAAATGTCCAGCTCTAGATTTAGATACATAGATATTAGATATATCTCTAGGACAATGCTACTTTTTATTCCGTTTGAAACAATAAATACAATGTAACAAGAAACTCAACATTATCTTATCTACCTAAACAGCTGCTTCTATCCTTTTGTATCAGAGCAAAAAGTTGTTACATTCAATGCATGGTTCCCAATTTGCATTTGTGTTGTTTTGATGCTATCACTAGGGAAGGCGCTGATTCTAAATGTTTTATTCAGAATTTTCTAATAGAGAGTCATACGGCAGAAAATTCAGTCTTTACATGGGCACTGCAGATAAATGGGGAAAAATGGGCACGTAATAATATTATACAGCTATTCTTTTAGTTACTTGCACAATTACAGATATTGGGATAGATCCAGACCTACATTCCCGTTCCGCTTTAATGCGTAGCGTATTGACGTGCTCGTAATTACTAGGCACTCCCTTCGGTCGTACATACTTTTACAGTTTTACGCTTTCCAAACCCTACCCTACGTTTAGAGTTACGTGCTGTTACATCTGAAACACGCATGCGCAGTACATTCAAAATAGCGTTTTTACGTCTCCATCAAGCATATATATGCATGAGAACGTTGTTCTGGACCTGGGCCATTGTTGATTATTCAAGTATTTTCAAGGCAAGCAGGGCTGATGTTACCATTAGATGGGTGCGGTTTGCTACATAGAGGGGCTTCTTTCCGAAGAAGCCCATTTAGAATGTAGAGTAGCAATGGGGATGTTATTGCAAGACATCCCAATGAAGAACCATGCTTCACAGTAAACTACTTACCCTTACCCTATCTCTCTATTCAACACAACCTAACCCTCCATTCATTGCAGCCTAACCCTAACCCTCCATATCCGCAGCCTAACCCTATACCCCCCCCCACGGCGGCCACGTTCTATACCTAATCACCGCCGCTGCCCTTTCACTATTGGGTACAGGGAAAAAATAACCGTTACCAATAGTAATTTTCTCATTTTGGCCTATTTCAAGCAATGTCACAGCCACCATTCAGCTGGCGGTTGTTCTAACCTAGAATGCCACGACTAAACCACTAAATGAGCGACATGATTGTATTGTCCAAGTTGTGGTAATAATCACTATAAAGAATCAGCTACATTAATTGTACATCTTTATTAAGTGGAGAAAGGGGGTAAGATACTTTTGTCTGAGTGTAGTTATTTTTCGCATTAATATTGTGTTTTTGTTTATTTATTTATGTATTGTCTTATGTATTGTGTATTATATATGTATGTGATTTATGCTATGCTGGTACCATTTATTAAAATCCCTTCTTTTTGGAGGTTTTGATGATAGTTGCTTAACAACTATTTTTTTATTACCTTATTTTAGTCTTGCAGTTTATTACAATCTTGAATTTATTGCAGTGGGTGTGTTACTACCATTGGTCAATTTTGTGCTTAGCCCTAAGGTAAATTTCCACATGGAAGTCTGGACAGGACATATGGATATAAGATGCCCTTACCATACCATATAAATACCTCCTCCCCCAACTAAGTGTATATACCATAAACATCTCTCCCCATCCCACCTCACCAATAGAAAGACATGCAGTACGGATCCAGATCCATACTGGAAGCATATGGCACATATGAGAGAATAGTCTGGATCTGGTCCTCTTTTCTTAAAGATATACTACATTACTACCTGTAATTTTATTTGTATTTCCTGGAGCACATGCACTAGTTAGCCAATGCACTTACTTAACACATATGCCCCACACATGCAACTTCCATACTGACAAAGTACAATTGTTTAAGCCATACTTACCCTAGAACCTAAATTTTGTTTTAGAATTCGGATATCCTTATATAAAATCCCAAGCATGTTTAAATTGGTAGCCGTTATCTACTTATCAACCACCCTTTCAGTGAAGTAATTTTTCTGTACGTTTCTCTTAAACCTTCCACCCTCAAGTTTATAGACATGCTGTTGTGTTTAAAAAATGCCACCCTCAAACCCCTTAATATATTTGAAAGTTGCTTTCATATCCTGCCATATCTGAGCCAAGCTATACATGTTTAGTTCCTCCAATTGTTCTTTGAGCGTTTTGTGACGCATGTCATTCACAATTTTAGTTGCCCTTCTTTACACAGTATCTAATGTTCTTCTGGTGAAATGGTCTCCAGAACTAAACACAGCATTCTATATGATGATTTACCAATGAAGTATAAGATGGCAATACTTTTTTTTTCTTTCTGCTGCTAATATGCAACCAAGAATTTCTCATTGCGTTGTTATATTGCTTAGCTACCTTTAAGTCACATGAAATTCCTAATCAGCAGTTTCTAATTTAGTGCTGCTCATTCTATAGTAAGGTTTTGAGTTTTTGAGTTCTAAGTGCATGATTTTGCATATTTTTACATTAAACTGCTGTTCCATTTTATCAATCATTTTGTTTACCTGTCCTGGATTGTTTACCCTTTTATTTATCTTTGTGTCATCTTCAAAAGGGCACACTTTTCCCATCATAAAATTGGTAATGTAACCAATAAAGGTATTACATGCACTGATCTAAGTCCAGATCCGAGGAGACCACTAATGGTATCCTTTCCATCCCAAGAAGGGATTCCCTTTTCTACAACCCTTTGTTGTCTATTCTACAACAAAGATCATATCCGAGCAATTATCTTTAAATCCAATTTTCCAGCTTATTTAACAGTCTGTGATGTTTTACAACGTCAAAAGCCTTCCTGAAGTCAAATGAAGCTATGTCAACAGTTACCCCTTTATTTACTGTTCTACCGACCCATTCATGAATGTTTCATAAGTTACTTCAATTTGTTTGACTTGATCTCCCCCCAGCGAATCTATGCTGCTTGGGAACTTGTAATTAGCTAGATTTAATATACTGTATAATTTATTTCTTTAACAGAGTTTTCACAAATTTCCCTACTATGTAAGGCCTACTGGGTGGTAGTTGCAAGCTTCTTCCCTACAAAGGGCAGGATCCAGAATTAAGAAGGAGCTTGAAATTAAGAGAGGAAAGTTACTCCTAGGCAAAACTATGTTGATTTCAGGGGGTCAAGTTAATTGTACTCTTTGCATGCAGGGATATATATTTGAATTGCTTACTGCACACAGATACTGACCAGCTTTACTATCACACTGTTATTTAGACTTGGGCTAGAATACACAACCTCTCAACTCTAATACTGTTTGCAACAGATGAAATATGACTCCCCTACAATCAACATGGTTTAGCCCAGGAGTAACTTTCCTCTCTTAGGGCCTGATTCACACTTAAGAAGCTTCTGCTTCTTAAGTGCGTATTTGTCAGAATTGACCTACAGCACATGCATAGTAGGTCATTTACGCTACCTACGTAACAGATTGATACATTGATAGTGTAGGTGCAGTCTTTAAAGACCGCACGCAGTAACTTACGTCCATAGAGGCAGCGTTATGCCGCCTCAGGCGTTTTTAGTAAGAAATGGAGGGGGGAGGTATTTAGATTAGCGGTGAGGAGGTGCAATGTTTGTACGGACATTACACAGAGAGATAGGTAGCCCTTATTAATTCGTAAGTACCATAAGGTACCTAAAAACGGGGCGGGCTGGGGGCTGGAAGGGTGAGTTAGGTGCAGATCTGCCCGCTCCTTCTTAAGTCTGGATCCAGCCCAAAGGGATTACATTTGATATTTTCTCCTGTTACTAGTGACTGGTTGTATAATTCTCTAACTGGTTTTAATAGGATCCATTTTAACTCTTTTAGTATCCTATGTACAGGGTATGTATCCAGTCTGCTTCATTTCTTTTTCTGCTTTTAGTTTTGAATGTTTTGTAAAGACCTGCACTCAGGCTGCAATCAGCAAACTTCATTACAGTTCTAGCCTACTTAGTGCAGTTCTAGCCTGTTCCAACAGCTTATTGCAGTTCAAGTCTGCATCACCAAGAATAATCAGAGCTCAGCCTGCTTTAATAACTTGCTGCAGTTCAAGCCTGCATTTGTGAACTTCATCGCAGCTCTGTTTGCTTTGGCAAACCTAGAATACTCCAAGCTTCAGCTTCCATCATCACTACTCAGTCCAATGCGGCTATTCACTAGTGTTATTGCTCCATATCACAAGTGCTCTTCAGCCTCACTGTGCTCATGGCTAAGCCATTGTAATGCCACTGCTCCTTTCATCCAAGGCAGCCTTATCGCTCCTTCTTCTACCATATCTGCTGCCATCAGATTAAAGCACTCTGTTGCTCCCTACTCCTGCAGCTACCGGGTTTTCATTACTCTGTGCTGCCAATGAGCAGGAGCCCCAAAATTTCAATTTGATTCACTCTCCAGAGACCGTAACCAAAAAAAGTCACTTTTTACCCTTGATGAAGGCCTTTCGAATCATACAAGTAACTTTTTGTTGGAAGGATCCCTGATATTTGTTTTTGTCCGATGTTTGTGAATAGGAATTGCTCAGTGATTTTCTAAACTTGTCTTTTTCTCAAATAGCGCAGTTCCCAAGAATGGGGGGGGGGTGGCTTAAATATACTTCTAGGGGTTACAGACCCTCCAACATGACCCATTCCATTAGGCACAATATACTCTGCACCTCAGCTTCAAACTGTCCCTCACCTGGTGAACAATATTTAAAAAACTATTTGTCACTCCAACAAAGGAGGTTACCATAGTAACTGACAGTTGGAAACTGAGGAGCAGAGTATTTTGTATCTAATGGAATGGGTCATGTTGGAGGGTATGGGGTTAGGGCAGTCAAGCACGAAGAGAGGAGCTTTGAGGGATTGCTTGAAAAACTGGAGTGTGGACAGAGATGCCATTAGGGGGTGATACAGCTAGTAACAGAAAGAGAGGAAAGAGAGAGAGTGAGAGAGAGAGAGTGAGAGAGAGAGAGAGAGAGAGAGAGAGAGAGAGAGAGAATATAAATATGAAGGAAGAAGAGTAAGAAGAATGAAAAGAATGAAAAGAAGAAAAGTAAACAAAGAGGTAAGTGAACCTTGATATGGTGGCAAGTTTGCTATTTTTTTGTCAAAAAATGTAACTAAAAATATTTTGTGTAGGGATATGATAGTAAAGGATTTGTCATTGGCTGCCTAAATTGTCAGGAACAGTCATACTATCATGTACCAGTCCCCTCAATTTCTAAAGGTAGTCCTGAGCATGGACCAGAGTACATGGGGCAGTGTTAGAGATGATTAGTCTGATGTGCCTTCGCTTTTGTTATTATTTGCACGATAGCTCCAGATGCATGCTGTTCATGCCTTTCAGTTTATTCATTTTGTCCTGGTAAGGACAAAGCAGAAATTGAAAATCTTCCCTTATGTCACACAATTTCTCCAGCACTGTCACAAACTTCAGATTTTGCTAAATTACTGAGCAGCTTCCCCCCATCTATAGCTGTAAGTAAATTAATTTACTCTGAAATGATAGTGGTGAATTTACTGCAGACCCCCCTCAGAGTGCTATAGTTTGGTTTCATGCTGTGATAAAACTGTAATCTCTTGACTGTCGAAAGATTTGCCAGATCGAGTGCTTGTAATAAAACAAAGTCTACAATCACCTTCCATTTATGGGTTCTAACACATACTATATACTTTATAAAGTTGACCAACAAAAAACAGATGATAAAAGTTGTCGGAATAACCAAAAAAATAGACACACACAAAACAGCAAAAATTAATCATGCAAAGTTTATATATGGCATTTTATTTTTATTACATTAGGCAAAAAATATGGTAATAGTGTTGCTTTTCAAAACCGGTGCGAATATTGAAGATATACAGTATCTTTCTGATCATCACATAAATTAGCGACTGCTGAAACCATCAAAACACATATACAAATACAGGGGATGGCTGGAAAATTTGGTGCAAGCCCACAGCAGTAACCCATCCTGATACGGCTCCATCCGAATACTGATTCACACACCCATTCACGTAAATATATTTGGTCCTTATGGCAGTGTCAGACCGGGGCAGAAAGGGGCGACCACGGAAAAATGTAAATGGGTACTCACAGCATTGTCAAAGAGTGCTGCCAAAGAGTCATGATCGGGGGATGGTTGTAACAGTGTAACTTGCAAATATACTGTGTAGCATCAGCTGCACTCACAAACTGCTACAACAGCACAGTGTGACAAGCATCTATTGTACTATTAGTTTTCCTAGATATAACGACCCATTGGTATCCTACTGGCATATATACAACAAAGATACTGTAACATACTAGTGACCACCGTGCATTTACATTTCTTATGACAACAACAGAAACTACATCTTAGTTACCGCCATACAATACAGACTGCATTCTAGTTACCCCCATACAAAACAGACTGCATTCTAGTTACCACCATACAATACAGACTGCATTCTATTTACCGCCATACAATGCAGACTGCATT
The DNA here is from genome assembly GCA_011038615.1 of Limnodynastes dumerilii. NCBI lineage: Eukaryota > Metazoa > Chordata > Amphibia > Anura > Limnodynastidae > Limnodynastes > Limnodynastes dumerilii. The sequence goes on from WWET01000977.1 coordinate 82,225, forward strand.
CTAGTTACCGCCATACATTGCAGACTGCGTTCTAATTACCACCATACATTACAGACTGCATTCTAATTAATTACCACCATACATTACAGACTGCATTCTAATTACCGCCATACAATACACACTTTGCTGTTCCTGTATGAATCCAGTCATCTTTTCCTGCTTCTAATGTCTCCAGCCATTCTTTCCTGCCACATATACCCTCAGAATCCTTCATTTCCTGTCCCTATATGCTCCTATATGTCTTCAGGCATTCTCTGTGCCCTAATATGTGTCCAGTCATCCTTGTTGCCATATTGTGTGTCCAACCATCCTGTGTGCCATTGTATGTATCCATTTATTTTGTGTTCCCCTTCTAAATATCCATCTCCTCTTTCTGTCCTATGTCTTCTCTCTTCTTAATCTAATTACACTGTCTTCTGTAGCATACGTTCTACGGATGATGCTGGTGTGACTTGGTGATGGGAGCCGAGCTGTGGCTGCACACAATGACACAGACACAGAGCAATATCTATCACCACTGTGGTACTGTGTCGTGCAGGCAGTGGGGTACACTGGGGAAGTCATCTTCTCTCAATGGGCAGGTCCACACTGCCTATCGCATTGCTATAAGAGCCCTGTATAACTAATTCTGTGAATGTAGTAGCTGCATCAGTTATCTTTGTGCAGACTATGTGGCCTCACAAGACTATTAAGGAGGTGGCCCTAAATCATGGCGGTGTGACCTAGGGGACACATTCAATCCTGCTGCTAGCCCATCCCATCCCAATATAAATTTATCTTTAATATCTCTTTCAATTAAATATTATAAATTAAGTAAATAAATATTAACAATAATAGACACTCCACATGATCACATGTTTTATGTTTAACTTTAATTATTTATAAAAATAAGAATTTAATTAAATCTATGACAAAAGTTAGCATAAGGCAATTTTATATACATTTGATTATATGACAAACAACCTGTCACCTAGTTCTTGATCCAATTAATAAAAATATGCCTTTTGTGAAATAGATCTATAATTCTCCAGAATTCTATTCACAGATATTCATATATGCTAGCTATATATAGACGTTACCTTGGAGACTCATTATCTGAATAAAATCACACAGTCTACAGCTTATATTTTTGTATGGTCACAGAAATTAGATTAAATAATTTGTGACATGCCCAATGATTTAGTGATTTTGTACTTCATATAGCAACTCAAGATAGGGCAGCTCTGGGTCCATATAATGGAAACTGCAGTAAAAATTTTGTATGGCAAAACAATATATTTATTAGAGCCTTTACATGTGTACATGTAAAATCCATACTCCCATAACATAACTGTCCCATTTTTCAAGCGATTGTCCTGATTTGCGAGCTACAAAGGGACAGGGCTCCAGAAATTTGGGAATTTGTTGGTCATTTGTAGGCGTAATTGGGTGGGGTTTGTGTGGAGTGGGGGAGGGGCTTGTTTTGTCCTTGGGATTATTGATGTTGGGAGGTATGAAAATCACAATTGGTAATTTCTGTTTTTTGGCCTCATGTAGATTAGGACCAATTTTTAGTCTGCGTGATGAGAGCACTATATCACTTCTCTCCACAATCCTGGCACCTGCAGCACTGGAATCTACCATTCCTTTATTTGTAGCAGATCTCAAACCAGGGGCCAGATTTACTAAGGTGTGGGTTTGGAGCTGTTGCTTATAGCAACCAATCATATTCATTCATCAGATTTCATTTAAATATTACATACTAAAGAATGTCAGCTGGAATCTGATTGGTTGCTATGGGCAACATCTCCACTTTTCCAAACCCACAGCTTAGTAAATCTGTCATTACCTTCTACTGTGAAAGATATTTTCTATGCTGTTCTGCACATGTGTAGTGATGTTTCACACACGCACACAATAAAAGACTTTAGACAGATTGGGCACCCTAGAAGAAGATCACCAGATGATAGATAGGTATGATGACTGTCTATGAAATGGCCCTCTTACACAACAGGTTTGCAGAGTGATTTTGTCCTGACATGCTGTGTTGTCTGGATGTGTGTGTCGCTGTAGCTATAATAAAGACTGGATATATGAAATTATTTCAAAACAGCAGCTTACTTCATAGCCCTACATGTGGTTTTATCGTATTTTTTTTTTAATAGCTCTTTCTTTCATTCTTCCAATAAATCCAGGCAACCGGATATAGCTAACTTCTTAATCCATAACATCTTGTGAGCTACAACAGATTGATTGCTCACATCTTTGCAAAGAAGGTCTGCTACATTATCCCTTTAGAATAGCAGGCTTACAAATGATGCTTATTCCAAGGCTGTAAGGAAGATAGGACAAAATGCAGTCTAAGAGGGATGAAGTTAAAATAGCATCTAGAAAAATACAAAATATATACATTACACAAACAACTTATTTTCATGTGTTACATTTCACTTGGAAGAAAGTTATAGAATTGAATTATTTATAATGGTAAAGAGTAGAGGAATTAGTACACCGAGCACCCAATGGACAGGGCTAAGGACCAAATCCTAACCTCTGTGCCTTTTCCTCGTCACTCCCCTTCCTCATGCAGAGTTTAAGTGACTTACACTGCTATAACAGCCTTAAGTCAAACGTGCAGATCAGCAGTCCGTCCGACTGGCGTAAGCCCTTAAGCCCACCCCATCTGTAAAATTTAAATGCTCTCCCCCACCCACCTTATGGAATTTAGGCGGAGGGAATGCACCACCCTGCCGAACGGATCTATACTCATACGTATGAAGACCCATCATGTAACATCTGCGGAATACGGCTGTCGTTAGTAAGTGTGGATTGACCCTAAATTATGAGAGGGTATCTCATGTAGACACACTATAAATCATAAAAATAGAAAATATATGTCATGCCATGATTGAAGTCTCAAGAGCTAGCTCCACAATCATGTCCCAAGAAAATTCTCATCGTTAATACAGCAACCCACAAATCTATATACAGAGAGCTGACCATCATAGCCCTAATATTATGTTCATCAGAGCTTTAAAGTAGTTTGAGAGGATCCTAAACCTAACCGACAATCTGGCTGGAATAAATCTCAATCCCTTGCTCTCAGATAGCCAATCAGTGAACAGCACTCTGGGGACAGTGTGATAGATGAAAAGTGGACAGATGAAGCAAAGAGTGACAGGGGTAGAAGGAGTGACATAGTAAAGCCATAAGGAACCAAGCAGGATACAAGAGAGATAAAGAGTTAATACACTGTATAAGACGTGTTGTAAAAAATAATAAGGTAATGGCAAATTATAGCAAATCACTATTAGTTGTACCTGGAAGATAGTTTATGTAGCACCTGTTTTGTCTTCTCACCTATCTAATTAATATTCCAATTAGGTAAATGGTCCATATTCAGAGTATATGTTATACGTCCGGTGTTTAGTGATTTTTACTACTGCGCATGCATTTAACGTAATCTACGTATCTTTTTCTTACGTTGATTGCGTAAATGCGGTCTTTCAGACTGCATTTATGTAATCTACGTAAGAAAAAGATAAGCATATTATTTAAAAAAAAAACTATGCATGCAAAGTAGTAAAAATCGCTTAACACCGGACATATATTTTATACGTCCAGTACTCTGAATACAGGCCAATGTTTCCAGGTCTAAATAGCACATCATGGAATCCTGACAATCTAACGTCAGGCTATTTCTAAACATCGGGAACGGAAATATACTACGCAACAGAGGCAAACACATGGATTGGCTTATTAAGGCTGGATAAGACCCAAGGGGGTAGATCCAGAACAACGTCCGCGAGTGAATTTATGCTAGCGTAATTCACACATTAGTACTTACTGCGCATGCGCACGGCAGATGTTACACCATGTACGGCATAGTGTAAGGGGCAGTCACGTATCAATTTACGAAGGGGCGTGCCAGCCATACGCCACCAGTATTTACGCTTCGAAGGCGGGGTGAGGCATTTAAATCGTACAGTATGGGCGTGCTTAGCAGCGTAACTACGTGTGTGAAGTCTGTCCGCTAGTGGTTACGCAGCGTAAAGTTAAGGTAGGGTATGGAAAGCGTAAGGCGCCTAAAATACGTACATGAGAGGGGTGTGCATAGAGGGTATGCTAGCGTAAGTACGCAGCATAGTAAAAGCGTGGCTCTGGATCTGGCCCACGCTGCTTAATTGAAAGTAAGTTAATGGAGGACAGATGCATAGCCATGTTTAAACAAGTGTTTACACTATATCAGGATTCACACTGCTAAATAAAAAAAATTCCCATAGCATTTATATTTTAAATAATAATAATATTTTCGGTAATTTAATCATACAAGTATTAATCTGTGCTCTTCACATTACAGATTACCTTTCAGGATATTAAGGGCTTTTTGTCATAGTGAAAGACCACTCAGACGTATGTGTATGATACTCATTTTCTAGAAACACGTACATTTTCTGTACTGAAGTGCTTTTATCTCTCTTTAAAGAATGTATCCAAGACCTTGTCAAGGGCTTTACAAACATAATCTGTGCATTATGTTATGTAACAGTGAAAAAGTTTTAAGGTACAGAGAAAAAATGACTTTACTTCTTCCTTTCTTATCTTCATGCTGTAAGGTCATAGCACTGAGCGAATATCAACTATATTAATCAGTCAATCTGTTTATAAGATTTAACTCCACAGGGGGGAGCTCATTTTCAGCTGCCATTAGGTCAAGTAACAACTGAAGAAATAGATACACATACAAACAGAGACACTTATAACCAGTGCAATAATCAAAGTAGATTTACAATAGACAGAATAGAATAGGTTTAGAAAAAAAAATGTATATTCATTATAATGAATACTTAATAGACTAAGTTTTAGGAAGCAGAATGGAATGTGTTAG
>WWET01000977.1:127145-162133 GCA_011038615.1 Limnodynastes dumerilii
GTTCAGTTTATTTACAAAGCCTTGGATCTGAGTTTTACACTTTTTCAAAGTCCCATATTGGAGTCTCTGTGTTATGCTCAGCGGCAGATGCTGACGCACTTACCTGACCAGGAGCCGTCTGTCAACGACTCTCCCACGTCATGCCCGCTCTCCTGAACTCCAGAGGTGCCACTCCCAGTAGTGGCAGCCTCCTGCAAAGTGTCCAGTGTCTGGGAATTAGGCACCTGCACCACTATCCTCTGGTGCATGGGTGTCGCCATCTTGCCTCCTGCCATGTGAATCCCAGCAGTCACTCAGATACGACCTCTGCAGCACACATGATCCCTCCAGCCAATCCGTGCACATGGTGGGCTATTTAAATCCTGTGCACTGATCCCTCAGTGCCAGAACAACTTGATTCATTCAAGCTGCCTGGTTCTAGCCTGTCTTGCATCCAGCCCAGCCTGCCTTGCATCCAGCCTGTTTTGTCCCCAGCCTGCCTGCACTACAGCTTCCAGCTTACCCACACTACAGCTTCCAGCTTACCTGCATTACAACTTCCAGCTTACCTGCACTACAGCTTCCAGCTTACCTATACTACTGCTATCAGCCTGCCTGCTCTCCAGCAGTCTGCTGTCTAGTCCAGTCCCTGGAGCAATCCAGTCCAATCCTGCAGTCCGCTGCCCGGTCCAGTCTCTGGAGCAATCCAGTCCAGTCCAGCAGTCTGCTGTCCAGTCCAGTCTCTGGAGCAATCCAGTCCAGCAGTCCGCTGTTCAGTCCAGTCTCTGGAGCAATCCAGTCCAGTCCATCAGTCAGGTGTCCAGTCCCTGGAGCAATCCAGTTCAGTCCAGCAGTCTGCTGTCCAGTCCAGTCTCTGGAGGAATCCAGTCCATTCCAGCAGTCCGCTGTACTGCTCTGGTTCACTTAGTTCCTCCTACCTCCTATGCACAAGAACTACCTCCAGCCTCCCAGCCTCCACTATGGTGCCAGTCAAAGTACACGCCTCTTGGAACTTGCCACTGATCATACATCAACATCAACATACCGAGATCATGACACTCTGCACATGAATGAACGAAGTATGAATGAAATGTCCTGCAATGACCACAGAGATTATCGTGGGACTTTACAGGGGTTGTGTATCCCCGGTTAGAATGGCCCTATTCCGATATTTTCTCCCAGCCAGTTTCGAAGTGACTGGAATATTGATTGCTTATGCCTCGATGACACAAAGCAATCGATCTCCGGAGCACCGAACACAGTGCTCTGAAAGGTAAGTGACAAAACTAACCCCAACCTTTCCCCCAATTCTAACCCTAACCCTCCTCTTCTATAACCCTAACCTTCCCTTCCCCGCAGCCTGATGCTAACACTCCATTCCTCGCAGCCTGACTTTAACCCTTCTTTGTCCGCAGCCTAATCCTAACACTGTATCAGCCGCAGCCTGAACCTAACCCTAACCCTCCCTTCCCCTCAGCCTGACCCTAACCCTTCATTGCCCGTATCCTAATCCTAACCCTAACCTCCATGGTCCTAATCCCAACCCTCCCTTCCCACAGCCTGACCCTGACCCTTGTCGCACAGCCTATCCTCAACCTTCTACTTAAACCCAAACCCTCCCTTTTTTAAGCCCCACCTGAGCCCTTACCTTAATCTCCAGCTGCCGCAATCCATCCACAGCAGTTTTGCTATTGGTAACGGGTCCGTTTCCAATATTGATTTTCTCATTGTCAAGCTTTTTATCGATAATACAGCCGCCATGCCATTGTATCATGTTCGAAATAGGGCCATATGGACCAGCAACCACATCCCCATTTTTCCTAATACCATATCAAAAAGATTACAGTAATAAAAAAAATTATTTAAAATGAAAAGGGAAGTATAATATAACTTATGTAGCTTATCTCTAGTCATTTCTCTATTTATTTTTTGGAAAAGATAATGTGATAATCTGGACCCACTGATTGGTCAGAGAACAACTGACAGATATATATTTTAATCATTCAAAAATTGCAATTATTGTAATAGTAAAAAAGATACTAAACACTATTTCTTGAAGATTTAGACCATATTCACATTTAAGGGCCGTATTCAGAGAACCGTTTTTGTGGGGAGTTCCGTGCGTATTTTTAGGATCATATGAACTGCGCATGCGTAGTAACTAAATTTACGATATCTACGTTGATTTTACGCACGGAAGTCCATTAAGCACAGACTTGTGAATCGCACTTGGGAACATACGTACGGAGGGGCGTGGATGTAATCCGTCCACAGAAAGATACGTGAAAGTGGTGGGGGGAGGTATTTAAATGAGCATTTGAGGGCGCGTTTAGTTAGATACGCACGTACGTGAGTTTTTTACGCACGGAATATCCAACTAAAAGATCAGAGTGCTCGAGGGACTCGTGAGTCTCCTGCAACCCGTCCGTGTGAGGGGAGTGTCATGGGTGTTACAACGTCAGTGCGTATTATTGTGAACCTTTCATTGTCGGATCTCTGAATACGGCCCGAAGCGTGCAAGGGGACTTACACGAATCGCTTACGTAAGTATCCTTGCTTGTAACATCTGTGCATACGTGGAACTCTGTTCCGTCTTCATGGAGATCTGTCCGATGGGGCGGAATTTGGCATCCACATGGCAAAACCCTGCACTGGATTTGGGGCTTGTCATGCTAACATGGCAAAAGGGGAGTAATTACGACTATCAACATGAAACTGCCATTGTACGGAGGCAGTTCTGTGCGGTAAACTTAAGGTAAGGGGTGTGGACACGGAAATGTCCATACCTCTGCACGTCAGAGGGGAGTGACGGGGGGAGTTCACTCCCCTCTTCCGTGCATAATAGCAGACCCCTGCACATAGGGAAAGCATGGGGGTCTGAATCCAGTGCCACGCTATTGTTCCTCATAGTGGCATATTTTCAATGAGAATTTAGAGATCTAATATGAAGAAATAAATTCTTGCTGGTATGCTTTGCCTGCTCACCACAATTGTTACTGTATTGTCACATTAAAATACATTAAATGGTATAACCATCTTTTGAAGTGTTTTAGAGAATTTACCACCAATGCATAAAAATTGATTACGTCGAATTTGTAGGTCATAAGGAGTATGCCAGTTAGATGAGGGTTAGTGTATTCACTTTTAAAGTTGAATTATCAATATTATACAATTTCATAGTATACAACCTGATTGCAATACATACTGTAGGGTGTGTAGGGTGTGATTTGCTGGTCTGATGTGTCTATTTCAGACATATTGGTTTCTGACTGCTGGAAATTTTGAAGAAATTGATCCAGTGATATGTCCAGAAGGGAATCCTAACCCCAAAGTTTTACTAATCCTCACCCTAACCCTCCTTTTCTATTATCCTAACTTTAACCCTCCTGCTTCCGAACCTTAAATCTCCCACAGCCTAACCCTAGCTTTCCCCTTCTATTATCCTAACCTTAACCCTCCATCTCCCATAGCCTAACTCTATCTCTAACCCACCATCTCTAACCCTAATCCTACGGTTATATGTCCTGCAACCAGGGGAGTTTTAAGAAGTGAAGGGGCCCTTGTGCAAGATTTGTACATGTGCCTCCCCCCTTACCTGAGACAGGACTGTCCTGATTCACAGACCTCAAAAGGGGCGGAGAATAACTGTGCTGTAAGCCCCGCACCTTTTTCGGCCCACAAATAGGGACAGACCCACCGCAGGTGAAGGGGGGCGCATCCTATTTCTTCCCTACGGAAGATCTTAGAGGGAAGAAATAGATGACGAATGGCCCCCCTTCCCCTGCCAACCCTGAGTGTAGGATGCATGCCACATGGCCCCCTGTTTTGAGGGGCCCATGTGCACTGCACACCCTGCACCCATTATAGATACGCCTATGCCTGCAACCTAACCCTAATGGTGCCAAAGTTCATCCCCATTCTCCCCCTGGTGTCCGCTCCCACAGCCCATTCCTGGTTCTCTTCACTGAGTCAGGAAGAGAACATTCCGCTCTTGGGAACTCAGTGAGTAGCACTTGTCTCACAGCGCTGAGGTCATGAATTTGCTTCCCGTACTAGGCCTTATCTGTGTGGACTTTGTATGTTCTCCCTGTGTCTGTGTGGGTTTCCTCTGTCTGCTCTGGATTCCTCCCACACTCCAAAAACATACTTGTAGGTTAATTGGCTACAGAATAAATTAACCCTACTGTGTGTATGTATGTATGTATGTATGTGTGTGTGTGTGTGTATGTATGTGTATGTGTGTGTGTGTATGTATGTGTATGTGTGTGTGTGTGTGTGTGTGTGTGTGTGTGTGTTAGGGAACTTAGTAGGTAGCTCCAATGGGGCAGGGACTGATGTGAATGTGAAATATTCTCTGTAAGCGCTACGTAATCTAATAAAAACCTGTTCATAAATGTATTGTGTAATTTAATAGAATTTCTCTTTAATAAAAAATCTATAACATGTATTGGACAAAGTATTTATATTCCTTCAGCATCATAAACCATAACATTATTTGTCGTCTATGCTGATAAACAACATATGTATTTCCTCAGTATAACCCACAATTACACAGAATTTTTTTGAGGTTTGAGTGTCTGAGAATAGAGAACTGTCCACTAATATAATAATAATGTTGAATTTCTTTAAAGTGTTGACTGTATTTGAAACTGAAGCAGGAAGTAAAATACCTGATCTATATGCTGCATAATATCAAAAAAATATGACGCAAATTTCTGTAAGCTAGAAAACTCTTCTCCCCGTGACTATCATATGACCAGCAGCCTTCCTTCCTTACTGAGGACAAATCCATTGTGAGCTGGGAGTAACCTTTAGCAAAACCCAACTAAACTGTAGGGGGAGGCAGGTGCAGAACTATAGAGCTATAAGTATACACGTGGCTCAGAGTACAGGGGTACTGTGGTAGCTGCTGCCAGAGGTTGAAAGATTAAAACAGCGCTTGGAACTCTGGGACAGATCCAGGGCCGGTGCTAGGGTGTTCGGCGCCCCCCTGAAAACTTTAATTTTGCGCCCTTTTGTTTAACAATTTGACACCAGTGATCATCCTAGATTATAGTAAGCGTCATCATACGACACAATTGTAACCACAATAAACCAACGCAAATCATTTTCACCACTATACAATAGTGTCCTAGGGCCTGATTCAGAGATCCGATATTAACGATAGTTAGGTGCGTATATTTAGGATCGGATCGATTTTGCATCAACTGTGCATGCGTAGTAATAGTGCAACGCCATCTACGTTGAAGATAGGGTTGGAAATGCCTTGTGAATCGGTCGGAAACAATTGCGTTTCTAAGTCCAGCGGAAATATACGGACCTAAGGATTAGCATAGAAATGGGTGGGAGGAGGCATTTAGATTAGGAAAAGTGGGCGCGATTACAGACTTAGGACCCTAAATATACGCAACTAATGCACATAGGGTCGGAAGTGAGTGCGGCCAGATAGGGCAAGTCAATGCAGGTCTAACTTTAGGTCCGGCCGCTGTTTGCAAGGGGAGTGACTGTTTATTCAGTGGGATATAACCTGCTCCGACCTGCCACTTAGATGCGTATATTTGCGATCCCATCTCTGAATCAGGCCCCTAGTCTCTGCTATACATAGATATATATCCCCCATAATGTATCTCCAGCATTCAGTATCCCCATCATGTCTCTCCAGCACCTAATATGTCATGTGTATCCAGCTCCCAGCATCCGCCATCATGTGTATCCAGCACCAAGTATCCCTAAGCATATATCTCCTGCTCCCAGTACCCCACATCATGTGTATCCAGCACCCAGTATTCCCATCATGTGTATCCAGCACCCAGTATCCCCATCATGTGTATCCAGCACCCAGTATCCCCATCATGTCTTTCCAGCATCCAGTATTCCCATCATGTCTCTCCACCTCCCAGTATCCCCATCATGTTTATCCAGCACCCAGTATAATCATTTTAAGCCTTTTACTTACCTTTGAAGTCTTCCGGCTGCTGCCTCACCTCCGCGGCAGGCTCTGCTTTGAATGATGCTGATGTGACCTCAGGTCACTCCAGTGTCATTCTGTGAGGGGGAGGCGCTGCTGCACTCTGCATCTGCATGTGTGACAGGCAGATGCAGAGTTCAGCAGTGAATGGATGCTGCTGTTAGTCTCTGTAAGGCACTCTCATCAGAGTTGTTTTACAGCGGCGTCCATCTCAGTGCTAGCATGCAGGGAGTGGGGGGATGAGCTCCTATCCAGCATGGCGCATGGATGCACTGCATCCCGCAACGGAGCGGTTCCAGCCGGCCCTGGCCAGATCCAGAGTTACGACCCGTAACTCTGAACGTACGTACCAGCCTAGTATCAACAGCGTAACTATGGACGAAGGGGCATGCCAGTCATACGACACCTGTAAGTACGCTTCGGAAACGGTGAGCCATTTAAATCGTACAGTATGGGCGTGCTTAGGCGTGTAAGTACATGCAGCCAGTATGTACGACAGTAGTTACGCTTGGAAAAGTTAAGGTAGGGTTTGGAAAGCGTAAAACGGCAAAAGTACGTACGAGCGAAGGGAGTGCCTAGAGGAGTGCATAAATACGACAGCGTATATATGCTACGCGCTGAAACTTAAAGGGAACATAGGTCTGGATCCGGCCCTTCATGTATATTATCAAGCACTGAATTAAGCTGCCAACCTCTGACAGCTTCTTTTACACAGACGGTCCAACTCAGCCCCATTCCCAATACCCCATGGCTCTGCCAATCAAGACTCAGGCCCTGCCTCCTTGCTATGGGGCCAAAGCATGTCATGTTCCACCCCTGGGGGAAAGCAAATTTAAAATGGTCAAACAGAATAAGATAAGAAGTGATGTTTTGTAGCGCGATTCTAAAAAAAAGTTTAGATTTGTGTACAATAAGAAAATTCCCAGAATGCCAAAAATAGAATTCATTTTCATCCATTACATTGCAACATGGTTTGTCCAGGTAGAGATTTGCAAAAGTGTATTCCTTCCTTAACCTCAGCTTGTCTTCACTTCCCTACAATGACCATCTGCTTGTAAAATTTCCACATTGACGTTTCAAAACAGCTTAAAGTATAACATGTCTATACAGAGCCCATCGTCTTCCCTCCTCCTCTGAATCTTCATTGTCACCATCCAAGGCACCTTGTAAAACCTGACTCCATTCCGGATTCACAGTTACATAGTTTTGGTCTTACGTGCGTTGTTTTAAGAATTGAGCTACTACGCATGCGTAATAGCTTATTTACGCTATCTACGTACCATTTCTGCGTCTTTAGATTCTTAAAACAACATACGTAAGACAAAAACTACGTAACCTTGAATCCGGACCTCCATCTTTTGCTATACGTCTTTCAAGTATACCAATAAAATATTAGAATCAACTGTACACTTCCCCAGCACTGACTATTGTTCATCTCTGGACTATTGCACTTATGGTAACTAACTTCCCTAAAAACGATATTTGCATGTAAATAATGCCTGAGAGTCGTGTTTACAGAAACCATCTCTGCTTAATTCTCTGTTTCCAAATTATTTTAATATTTTGTTTAATATTTTACTATGGTTTACAAATCGGTTGCAGTCCCCGGTAAGAACTGCTGATTTCCGAAATAGGGACATCCAAAAGTTCCTTTTTGGTTATCCCTATTTCAAATACTCCCCAGTTAATAATTTTTTTTTTAGAATGGGTGACTATGCGGATCGACATACTTCACCCATTCTCATTTGCAAATACCAAAGCCACCGATGCGAGGTAGAGAGGGTTAGGGTCAAGCTGCAGGGGAGGGAGGGTTAGGGTCAGGCTGCAGGGGAGGGAGGGTTATGGTCAGGCTGCGGGAGATGGAGGGTTAGGGTCAGGCTGCAGGGAAGGGACAATTAGGGTCATGCTGCGTGAGATGGTGGGTTAGGGTCAGGCTGCAAGGAAGGGAGAGTTAGGGTCAGGCTGCCAGGAAGGGAGGGTTAGATTTAGGGTAATGAGAGGGGAGGGTTAGGGTAAGAGTTAGGGAAAGGAATAGGGTATTTTTTTACTTACTTTTCGGTGCTCTGTGGATCGATTGCTATACCTCATGGAGGCATATGCAATCGAAATCCCAGCCAGTTCAGAACTGGCTGGGAGGAAACGGCCCTATCGAAATAGGGCCGTTCTAAGCGGAGATCCACACCATTTACAAATAGACCTTATAATCATGTAATGGTGCCTAAAAATGTGTTTTTATCTGAAGAACCTTGGGTTTTTCTCTGTAGTGTGTAGGATCTGAGCTTTTAAAGAAAATAATGATGCTCAGGACAATGGAATATCCAATGCGTACAAATCTCACCTGGTTGAACTAATTACAGACGTTTAGCCAAAAATTATTACTAATGGATTAGAAACGTATCACCAAAATAAGACTGGGATGGGTTCATTCACTCACCTGCGGCTCCATGCATTTAAAGTTTGTTAAGCTGGCCATACACTAGAGCGATTATCTGCCCAATCACCCAGTTATCGTGTAATCGGGCAAATAATCGCTGTCGTTAATGGCCAGGATCAATTTTTGAACATCAAATAAACTCACCAGAAACGCTCTGGATTATTTGATCTTTCAACATGTTTGATTTAAATCAGGAGCAAGCTCACTATATTTTAAGGCAGCCAAAGATGCTGCTGTATATCTATGTACAAAGCTGCTCTGAAGGTATACTTTAAAGCTGTCAGAGCAGCATAGTACATAGATATACAGTAGCGGTTATTGCAAGGAGTAGTACAGACAGGGATCAGCCGAAACCGTACTGTGTGAAGTAGCCTAGCTCTGCCCCCCCTCCTTTTGCTAGGATTGTCGGTCCCAGCAGAGGAGGTGCATGGTGCTAATAACGGAACATTTTCCTAGCGGGAAATCGTCCTGTTTATCTGCCCAACCTCTGCTGGGACCGATAATCATCCAGAGTGTATGCCAAGCTTTACTGGCTTAAATCTTGTTTAGCAATCAGTGCACTAATGATAATGGGCCAGATTCAGACCTTCTGTACCTTTTCTGTATGCATGGTGGTCTGACAGTCCTAACGGAAGAGGGGAGTTAATTCCCCTTTCACTCCCATCTCACATGCGGAGTTTGCAGCAGTTACGCTGCCTGGAGCCTGCCTTAATTTTACTGTGCGGGCACTTGCGATTCACAAGAGGCATGCGGAAGCAAACCTAACGTACATGTGTCTGAATCTGGCCAAATTGATCAGACGTTTAAAGTATCCATTCAGACTGTAAACAGAAAATATTATATATATATAATCTATGGCCACACCCCCCGATGCTCCTGCATTGAAAGCGTCATAAAAAACTAACTTCTTACAACACTGGAACAGCCTGAGCAGCAGAGTGAGGAAGAGAGCAGCACAAGTTGCCTACGTTAGCCAGAGTTCTGCCAGAGCCTTTGCCCCAACATGCAGATAAGGATATTAAAGAAATATTATTTTGTTACTGTGACAATAGCATTTCTTTCTTTAAACAAAACATTTAACTACAAGGGAAACAAGAAGTAAAGGCAGATTTTGTGGGCATAATTAGACAATGTGTGTTTAGCTAAAGCATGGTGAGTCAGCAGCATAAATATAAATCTGGGGTACAGGAACCATGTGATCACCAGATTTCAGCCTGCCTGCTCTGTGCACAGAATGCAGTTCAGTCTGTGCCAGTATTTTCTTCAATATACATAATCTGCTTGTATTAAAAAAACGGCACAATTCATCAGAGCAATTAAAACACATCGTCAGTTTGTGGAGATTTGTGGAGAATGTTGCTTTTGGTTAAGAAAAAAAATATCTTTGTGTTTTGACACTACCCTCAATTGCTTTAGTTTGGTTTCTTTAAAAATGGTCAAAAGACTGGTTACATTTCTTTTGTTCCTATTATCAACATTCATTTACCCACAAATACACTTGCATGCACACACACATACACATGCACACATACATGCACACACACACATACACACTCACACATACATACATACACGCACGCACGCACGCACACACATACACACACACACATACACACACACACACACTCACACATACATGCACACACACATACACACGCACGCACGCACACACACTCACACATACATGCACACACACATACACACTCACACATACATACACGCACGCACGCACACACACACACACTCACACATACATGCACACACACATACACACGCACGCACACTCACACATACATGCATACACACTCACGCACGCATGCACACACACCCACACACGCACACTCACACATACACACGCACACACATGCACACTCACACATACATACACGCACGCACACACACGCACACACATACACACTCGTGCACGCACACATGCACACACACACTCACACATACATGCACACAAACATATGCACACACGTGTCCCCACAACCCTTGTTGATCCTGAATGAAACCCTACAAAAAATGACCCAGATCCAGACCTACGTTTCCATTCCACTCCATCACGTAGCGTATTTTCTATGCACTCCCCTAGGCACACCCCTCTCATGTACGTACTTTGGCCGTTTTACGCTTGTCAAACCCTACCTTAACTTTTCACAGCGTAAGTACTGGCGTACGTAAAGGCTACATGTATGTACCTGCCTAGGCACGCCCATACTGTACGATTTAAATGCCTCACCCCACCTCCAAAGCGAAATTACAGGTGTTGTATGGTTGGTACGCCCCATGGTACGTAGTTATTCTGTTGATACAAGGCTGGCACGTGCGTTCAGAGTTACGTGGCATAACATCTGCCGCGCGCATGCACAATAAATACAAAACAGCGTTTTTACGTAAGCGGCTAGCGTAAATACACTAGCGTACTTAGTTCTGGATCTACCCCAATATGTTTAAGGGTGATCCAAAGCAAGTATGGTTCGGTTCTGGACCTGTATATGTAAGTGCAGTACTTTTCATTCAGCCACATAAGCACAATGAAGTAATGCAAATGTATATTGAAAATTCTGGTTATGTTCTGTTAGTTGACAAGGCGAATGTAAAAGAGAAATAGTCATATATAAAATAACAATTGAATACAATTTAATTGACCAAATGAATTCAAGTTTTTTGTTGTCTGTTCTGTGCATGTATAGTGCAAAAACGCACAGAGATACTCAAATGTCTAAGCCTGGATTGGACAATACGGGGTATCTGTTTATAGAATGCACCCGTATTTGAAATATATTCATTACCACTGCAGATGTGTGATGGCAACGGTTGTGTATATTCATAATGTGGTTGCATCCTGTTTCATTATGTGTCCTTGCTCATCTATAAGTACATTTCTCAATGTTATACCATTTGTGTGACAAGCAATGGGTGAATAATAGGATAAAAAGACTAGATACCATTCGCACTGATGTTAAACAGCATGTGTGACCTGGAGAGCATATAATACATGGAATGGACATTACGAAAATGAAGCAGAAGAACACGACACACAAAGCTTGGCCTTCATCCAGAAGTGAAGTGGTTTCCAAAAAGCTCTTTCTATGTAACTCAGTGTTAGACAGCAGCTGTGATATGCAGCTGCAGATCAAAATGGTCATTAAAGTAATTAAATAAAAGACGACACACTAAGTGATACCAAGATACTCGGCCACTAGCTGCTTTTCCAGTAGTGTCAACAGGGATTATAACTTTATGCCTTGGCACTATCCTGCTGATATAACAGGGAACAGGTGCTTAGATGGTAAACTTCTCTACCTTCTTTAGCATTGTAAATGCATAACAAATGTTGTCTGGGCAGGGGTAAGCGTTTTTGACCAAACATAAAGATTTGGTGGCAGGGTTGGATTGAGGATCATGTGGGCCTGGGGCTCAAAATTATTAAGGGCCCACACTATATGTCCCTGACATTCATCCTCATGCACTGCAATGGGAGACTTGGAGATCTGCAGTGCGTGGGGGCCTATTTTCATATGGAGGCCTGGGATGGTAGTTCTATTAGCCCCATTGTCAATCTGGCCCTGTTTGGTGGTATTATAAGGTGCAGCCTTTATTGAATACAATTAACAACATCGGACCGGATCCAGATCCGCCCTGAAGGGGCGGCAAACTCACCATATGAATGAGATACACATGGTGGGTGGGATCGGGAATGGTAATCGGGAAGTAGGGGCATAACATATCATAAGCGGAATATTTAAGGTAGGGTCCTGCTTGAGGAAGGACTGTACATGCAAGGAGTGTGCAGAACATATGGAATGCTGGATAGAAAATTCTGTATGTTAGTCTCTGCAATACAATCTGCTATTAAGTCTGGGTCAGGCCCCATTGTCTTAATTACAAATGCTTAAGATATTTTGGGAGCAAGGGATTGAATTATTACAGTGTCTAAAGCACTGATGGACAACCTTTACTTTTCTCTGTCTCTGTTTGTGAACCTCGGATACACTGTTCAGGTTTGTATACTGGTTTTAGAGTTGATACTCTCTACACTCAGAAGAAAGGAGAAAGGGTCAAATAGGCATCATCTTGGGGTAGAGGGTACACCAGGGTTTCCGACTCTCACGGGATATCAAGAAGTCCTCCTGAAATGTGGGTATTTCTGCCAGTATCTCAGGAGAGCAGGCAAATCTCTCACAAATCCCGCCCCCTCCCTATAATTACAGCAATTGGGCGGACTTAAGGACATGATTTTTGTCATCAAGCCATGCCCACTCCCAGGAACTATGAATAGCAGCATTGAAGAACAGGGGGCGGGCCTTCAGGATGTAATTTTCATAAATCACCTCATTAAGCCCCACCCACATACCAATATCTATGTCTTCCCTCCGAGATCTCCCAGAGCTAAGAAACAGAAAGTCAGCACCCTTGAACTACACTGCTTTTCCCCAAAAACAAAATGAAACACACACACAAGAAGAATCGCCCTCAGAAATATTCTTACACACAGGCACACAGGCAGACACAAACACATAGATATTCATTCTGCCTGCTGGAGAGCTAAACCCTGCTGGCTGTGAGCAGAATTATACAGACTTGCTGCTATGGAGTCTCTAATGCTTATATGTGACCAGTAATCTCAATGAATGATATATGATATTTGTTATCCTGATGCAGCGCACTGCAGTATAATCAGTTACTTAGGGGGTGATCCAGGGTGTAACAAGAAAAAGGGAGCAGTGATTACTGTCTGGCTTTAGCAGCAATGAGAAGCTTGCACTCAAGACACCTTTATATTCATGTTATTTGCTTGAAGTGATATCATTGATTTCTATAAAGTAGATAGATCGATAGAAAGACTTTTCAGACTTGCAGGATAAATATTTCGATTAACAACACCTGAATTGTGTCTGATGCATTTCTTTGAGCCGTTCGATCTTGTTTATCAGCAATTCAGCATAGTAATGTAATACAGAATATAAAGAGAACCTGAATGCAATGACCAGACTCATAATATGTATATAAAAAGGGAGAGGCAATAAAAAAATAGTGCTTTCATTTCCGCTGGGCTCCACATACAGTATATAAGACTTTGTCACCTAGATTAAGGATGTAGAGGTTGATATACATCACACTAAGGTATTATGAGAAAGGAAAGCACATTGGTAATTCAAATCTCATTTCCCTCGTTGTCCCCAGTTTCCAAAGATCTTGTATTGTCACCTAATCTATCTGCAATACAGGTTCTTTCTGTGTGCAGATAATCTATACCTAGAAAGAGGGAAGGATTTGCTTTATCTAGAGAGAGACTTGGGAGGAGAAGGAGTTGCCATAATTCTAAGCTTTGCATCTAAACGACCTATGTTCTAATAAATCTAATTCAGTGCATGAGTTTTTCATGTCATATCATATATTATGCCCACACAGGTAAAGGTTCTTTTTAATCATTACTATTCCATGATTGAGTTCATTTGACTAAATGAGCCCAATTTTCAAGGAAATACATTTATAGGCTTAACTATTTATTATAGGATTGTTTAAAATATGAAAATATTTTTGAAGTAGTGTTTTATCGAAGCCTCAATGGGGTCAGCATATTCAATAAATGTTCCCATAAGCTATCTGCTACATAAGTGTTTGCTGCTCATCTTCTCAACTCATAGTGATTTACATTTATTCAAAACCAAAGAGTAAAATATCACTCAGTAATATTCATTAAGGTAATGGGACAATTGTGATCACTTAACTTGTTTTGAATTTTTTTTTGACCACAGGTTACATTTTTTTCTTTCCTTTGTTTCTGTGGCTAGCAGATTAACCCCTGCCTTTCATGCACCTGTCTGCATCTACCTATAAATTGATTGAACAACTTTCATTTTGTGTGTATACTGTTTGTGGGCTTGTCTGAGAGCAGCAGCTGAGAGGGGGTGTTGTTCCACAGCATCTCTTTTGGAGGCTTTAAGGAGTATCTCCTGAGGTAAGTTTGGCTCTCAATTTAAAAACAGATATATTTGACTCAACATTGGGACTCTCATTGTTAGAATTAGGACCAACATATGCAGAAAGACCTCGATGGTGGCTGGTGGCTTATCATATATTTGTGCAAATATGTGTAACGGACATTTCTGCATTTTAATTTACAGATAGATGGTATAGTTACTGGTTTATGGCAGTGTTGCTGAGGCATTTTTTTCCCCTGGTTTCTGTGGCTAGCAGATTAACCCCTGCCTTTCATGCACCTGTTTGCATATATCCATGGGGCATTTCCTCACATACAGTCTACATGAACAGCGTATAAAAATTTACTACGCATATGCATTTTAAACGTACCTAAAAATACGCATGGAAAACTGAGAAAAATGTATCTCTGAATACGGCCCGCTATTACTTACTCTTAGGATGCCACTGTATTTCTCCCAGGAATTACATTGCTGTCCATGGTCCTGGAGCTGGAATTCATTTCCTTTGGAGTAGTTCTGCCCAATCTGTGACTCTCCAGGTATTCTGAAACTACAAATACCAGCAAGTTTCATCAGGTATCAGCAAGTTTCTCAGCACGTGGAGAGCCAATGACCTGGCCAGACCTGCTTTAGAGGACCAATTGGCACAGGTGGATGTAAAACAGTACAATACAATACTTTAGAACACTAAGGGCCCTATTAAGTTAACTGCAATGTCTGATCGTGGTGATTTTTTCACAAATATACATTGCAGATTTTAATAGGCACTTCATGATGTGCATCTTACAATCTGCAAATTTTACTTACCATAATAGATGGAAATAATAGCATTAAAAGTTGTAAGAGAAAGCATGACGGAGAAA
Organism: Limnodynastes dumerilii; assembly: GCA_011038615.1. Lineage (NCBI taxonomy): Eukaryota > Metazoa > Chordata > Amphibia > Anura > Limnodynastidae > Limnodynastes > Limnodynastes dumerilii. The sequence continues at coordinate 142,341 of WWET01000977.1, forward strand.
TTAAACGAAGAGAATATTTAAAAACTTGCTGACCCTCATCAGATCACATTGGTTTGTTGTGTTAAATGAATGAGTGTTTGGAAGATTTGTTTGCAAACTGTCAGCATTGTATGCAGTGCTAATTAAGAGAGATTTAGAGATTGAGATTTACCTGGTTTTTCATGTGGTCGGAATGAATTTAATTTATTTATGTATTCTTCACATGCATCTGTGCAACTCAATCAGTCCACAGTCAATCCTATCAAGCCTACTGACACATGACATTTCTGCCAGTTTCTAACAGATGGGCTCATAAATGGGATGGACTTAATATTACATTAGACAGTGTGGGCGTATTCAGAATTCCAGCCCACCATAATTTTATGTCCTTACGAGTCTAAAAGAATTAGGGTATGGCACGGGTCTCAGAGGTTCGTCTGTGGTTAGCGGTGTGATTGCTTGTATTATTGGATCCCCACACATCTTCCCTTTCGAGTTCTGAACTCAGTAAAAATCTGATTCTGGATCCAGTCTTATGTTTCTAAAGGTGATCTTTTAAAAAAAAAAATCTACTGAATATGCAAAATTCAGGGAAGATTGAATTGGCATCTCCCTATCCTTTTTACTGACAGTGTTTTATCTGCAATGCTGGGTAATAATATCAAAACCAGTTGGAGAAGATCTCAAACTCTGAGGGACAAGTCATTATTCCCATATAAGAACTGTGGCTTCCTGCAGCCAACATATGAGTTCATTGATAGATGCGGCCATAATCATAAAATCAATGGACCTGATTCAGAGATTGAAAATAAGAACTTAAAGTTACACCTGGGCTAAACCATGTTGATTTCAGGGGAGTCAAATTTCATTTGTTGCAACAGTATTATAGTTAAAAGGTGATGTTTCCCAGCTCAAGTCTAATTAGCAGTTTAAAAGTGAAGCTGATCAGGTATCTTTGCATTCAGGGATATATCTTTGAATTGCTTACAGCACACAGATACTGACCAGCTTTACTATCACACTGTTATTTAGACTTGGGCTGAGATATGCCACCTCTCAACTCTAATAATGTTTGCAAAAGATGAAATTTGACTCCCCCTGAAATCCACATGGTTTATCCCAAGAGTAACTTATCTCTGTAATTTTCCATTTCTGAATCCGGTCCAATTACTTTATTAACTGCTCCACAACAGGTAGTATTTATTGTATAACCTGCCCTTATGCTATATTGGTATGGCCAAACTCCCACTTAAAAACAGACTATATGAGCACTGTCGCAATATACAAAACATGCAAGCACAGCTAAACAATCAATTCAAGCCTCTCATAAGTGTGGCATACTATTATCTATAGCAGCATAACAGTGAGGTGGAAGGTAAAAAGATGTTTGGTATCTGCAGGGTTAATACAAGCATTAAGGGTGGCAATCTACTGTAATTCAAATTCTTCAGCGACAATAATCCAAAATGATCTTTCTAATAAACTCTGAGTCCCAATGGTCTAAATAAAATAACTAGTTTTCTGTATTTACAGTGTCTGATTAATAATAACTAATATGGAGTGTGATTGGGATAATGCATGTATAACTTTGATGAGACTAAATTGGAATACTTGGGGCCTCAATTCGGTTGGTTCGCCATCTGATTTAAACCAACTTCTTCCATCTGTTAACTTACCCTGAGAAAGCTCATCCCAGAAAAACACACGTTGGAACAGTCACTGCTCCAAGAACCAATGATGAATGCTTTGTTTCACTTTGAACTTGTCATATAGACTGCATGTCCTGATGCAAGTTGTCTATGTGATGCCTTCTTCACTGACAGCAAATTTAAGGGACAGGGCATTAAGATTCCCTGTCAGCAGGGCAGCCAAGAGAAATTCTGGGCCCCGGTAAAGCAACTTCTTGCCCCCCACGGCGAAGCGCCGGCAAGCCTGGCAGGTTTAAATCCCTATATATATACACACACATATATACACACATATATACACACATATATACACACACATATATACACACATATATACACACACATATATACACACATATATACACACATATATACACACATATATATACACACACATATATACACACATATATACACACACATATATACACACATATATACACACACATATATACACACATATATACACACACATATATACACACATATATACACACACATATATACACACATATATACACACACATATATACACACATATATACACACACATATATACACACATATATACACACACATATATACACACATATATACACACACATATATACACACATATATACACACACATATATACACACATATATACACACACATATATACACACATATATACACACACATATATACACACATATATACACACACATATATACACACATATATACACACACATATATACACACATATATACACACACATATATACACACATATATACACACACATATATACACACATATATACACACACATATATACACACATATATACACACACATATATACACACATATATACACACACATATATACACACATATATACACACACATATATACACACATATATACACACACATATATACACACATATATACACACACATATATACACACATATATACACACACATATATACACACATATATACACACACATATATACACACATATATACACACACATATATACACACATATATACACACACATATATACACACATATATACACACACATATATACACACATATATACACACACATATATACACACATATATACACACACATATATACACACATATATACACACACATATATACACACATATATACACACACATATATACACACATATATACACACACATATATACACACATATATACACACACATATATACACACATATATACACACACATATATACACACATATATACACACACATATATACACACATATATACACACACATATATACACACATATATACACACACATATATACACACATATATACACACACATATATACACACATATATACACACACATATATACACACATATATACACACACATATATACACACATATATACACACACATATATACACACATATATACACACACATATATACACACATATATACACACACATATATACACACATATATACACACACATATATACACACATATATACACACACATATATACACACATATATACACACACATATATACACACATATATACACACACATATATACACACATATATACACACACATATATACACACATATATACACACACATATATACACACATATATACACACACATATATACACACATATATACACACACATATATACACACATATATACACACACATATATACACACATATATACACACACATATATACACACATATATACACACACATATATACACACATATATACACACACATATATACACACATATATACACACACATATATACACACATATATACACACACATATATACACACATATATACACACACATATATACACACATATATACACACACATATATACACACATATATACACACACATATATACACACATATATACACACACATATATACACACATATATACACACACATATATACACACATATATACACACACATATATACACACATATATACACACACATATATACACACATATATACACACACATATATACACACATATATACACACACATATATACACACATATATACACACACATATATACACACATATATACACACACATATATACACACATATATACACACACATATATACACACATATATACACACACATATATACACACATATATACACACACATATATACACACATATATACACACACATATATACACACATATATACACACACATATATACACACATATATACACACACATATATACACACATATATACACACACATATATACACACATATATACACACACATATATACACACATATATACACACACATATATACACACATATATACACACACATATATACACACATATATACACACACATATATACACACATATATACACACACATATATACACACATATATACACACACATATATACACACATATATACACACACATATATACACACATATATACACACACATATATACACACATATATACACACACATATATACACACATATATACACACACATATATACACACATATATACACACACATATATACACACATATATACACACACATATATACACACATATATACACACACATATATACACACATATATACACACACATATATACACACATATATACACACACATATATACACACATATATACACACACATATATACACACATATATACACACACATATATACACACATATATACACACACATATATACACACATATATACACACACATATATACACACATATATACACACACATATATACACACATATATACACACACATATATACACACATATATACACACACATATATACACACATATATACACACACATATATACACACATATATACACACACATATATACACACATATATACACACACATATATACACACATATATACACACACATATATACACACATATATACACACACATATATACACACATATATACACACACATATATACACACATATATACACACACATATATACACACATATATACACACACATATATACACACATATATACACACACATATATACACACATATATACACACACATATATACACACATATATACACACACATATATACACACATATATACACACACATATATACACACATATATACACACACATATATACACACATATATACACACACATATATACACACATATATACACACACATATATACACACATATATACACACACATATATACACACATATATACACACACATATATACACACATATATACACACACATATATACACACATATATACACACACATATATACACACATATATACACACACATATATACACACATATATACACACACATATATACACACATATATACACACACATATATACACACATATATACACACACATATATACACACATATATACACACACATATATACACACATATATACACACACATATATACACACATATATACACACACATATATACACACATATATACACACACATATATACACACATATATACACACACATATATACACACATATATACACACACATATATACACACATATATACACACACATATATACACACATATATACACACACATATATACACACATATATACACACACATATATACACACATATATACACACACATATATACACACATATATACACACACATATATACACACATATATACACACACATATATACACACATATATACACACACATATATACACACATATATACACACACATATATACACACATATATACACACACATATATACACACATATATACACACACATATATACACACATATATACACACACATATATACACACATATATACACACACATATATACACACATATATACACACACATATATACACACATATATACACACACATATATACACACATATATACACACACATATATACACACATATATACACACACATATATACACACATATATACACACACATATATACACACATATATACACACACATATATACACACATATATACACACACATATATACACACATATATACACACACATATATACACACATATATACACACACATATATACACACATATATACACACACATATATACACACATATATACACACACATATATACACACATATATACACACACATATATACACACATATATACACACACATATATACACACATATATACACACACATATATACACACATATATACACACACATATATACACACATATATACACACACATATATACACACATATATACACACACATATATACACACATATATACACACACATATATACACACATATATACACACACATATATACACACATATATACACACACATATATACACACATATATACACACACATATATACACACATATATACACACACATATATACACACATATATACACACACATATATACACACATATATACACACACATATATACACACATATATACACACACATATATACACACATATATACACACACATATATACACACATATATACACACACATATATACACACATATATACACACACATATATACACACATATATACACACACATATATACACACATATATACACACACATATATACACACATATATACACACACATATATACACACATATATACACACACATATATACACACATATATACACACACATATATACACACATATATACACACACATATATACACACATATATACACACACATATATACACACATATATACACACACATATATACACACATATATACACACACATATATACACACATATATACACACACATATATACACACATATATACACACACATATATACACACATATATACACACACATATATACACACATATATACACACACATATATACACACATATATACACACACATATATACACACATATATACACACACATATATACACACATATATACACACACATATATACACACATATATACACACACATATATACACACATATATACACACACATATATACACACATATATACACACACATATATACACACATATATACACACACATATATACACACATATATACACACACATATATACACACATATATACACACACATATATACACACATATATACACACACATATATACACACATATATACACACACATATATACACACATATATACACACACATATATACACACATATATACACACACATATATACACACATATATACACACACATATATACACACATATATACACACACATATATACACACATATATACACACACATATATACACACATATATACACACACATATATACACACATATATACACACACATATATACACACATATATACACACACATATATACACACATATATACACACACATATATACACACATATATACACACACATATATACACACATATATACACACACATATATACACACATATATACACACACATATATACACACATATATACACACACATATATACACACATATATACACACACATATATACACACATATATACACACACATATATACACACATATATACACACACATATATACACACATATATACACACACATATATACACACATATATACACACACATATATACACACATATATACACACACATATATACACACATATATACACACACATATATACACACATATATACACACACATATATACACACATATATACACACACATATATACACACATATATACACACACATATATACACACATATATACACACACATATATACACACATATATACACACACATATATACACACATATATACACACACATATATACACACATATATACACACACATATATACACACATATATACACACACATATATACACACATATATACACACACATATATACACACATATATACACACACATATATACACACATATATACACACACATATATACACACATATATACACACACATATATACACACATATATACACACACATATATACACACATATATACACACACATATATACACACATATATACACACACATATATACACACATATATACACACACATATATACACACATATATACACACACATATATACACACATATATACACACACATATATACACACATATATACACACACATATATACACACATATATACACACACATATATACACACATATATACACACACATATATACACACATATATACACACACATATATACACACATATATACACACACATATATACACACATATATACACACACATATATACACACATATATACACACACATATATACACACATATATACACACACATATATACACACATATATACACACACATATATACACACATATATACACACACATATATACACACATATATACACACACATATATACACACATATATACACACACATATATACACACATATATACACACACATATATACACACATATATACACACACATATATACACACATATATACACACACATATATACACACATATATACACACACATATATACACACATATATACACACACATATATACACACATATATACACACACATATATACACACATATATACACACACATATATACACACATATATACACACACATATATACACACATATATACACACACATATATATGTAGACAGATAGATAGATAGATAGATAGATAGATAGATAGATAGATAGATAGATAGATAGACAGACAGACATCCAGATAGATAGACAGACAGACAGACAGATAGAGCTTACCTTCATCCTGCACAGACATCCAGATAGATAGACAGACAGACAGACAGATAGAGCTTACCTTCATCCTGCAGAGATAACCAGTAAGACGCTGGGCAGCCAGAGAGTGAAAGTGATTTCCTCTCTGATTGGTCTGAGCTCTGACTGGCTGCCCGTGCTGAGCTCTGATTGGCTGCCTTTCTGCCTGTCAGGAAATCGTCCCCAACGTTGCTGCAGGACGTCTCCCACTGACACCAATGGTGACTGTGCCCGGGGGCTGAGAACGGACCCAGCCCCCCTACCCCCCCTCACATAAAAAAAAATCTCCATACTCTAAACATAAATAAATAAAACACATAAATAAAGGAAGGATTTTTAATTTTTTTTTATTTTTTTCCCTTTTTTAATGACCAGCAGTGCTGCACATTCCCGGGCCCCTCGTCAGGTCCGGGCCCGGGTAATTAGTACCCCCTTTCCCCCCTCTCGGCGGCACTGACTGTCAGGATGTATTTTTTATAAATTAACTACAGCTGACATGTCACTCACTCTTATTGGGGTAGATCCAGAACTAAGCACGCTAGCGTATTTACGCTAGCCGCTGACGTAAAAACGCTGTTTTGTATGTACTGCACATGTGTAGATGTTACGCCACGTAACTCTGAAAGTACGTACCAGCCTTCTATCAGCAGCATAACTATGAATGAGGGGTCGTTCCAGGCATACGACTCCCGTAATTACGCTTTGGAGGCGGGGTGAGGCATTTTAAATCATACATTCTAGGCGTTCTTAGGCAGTTACGTACGTGCAGCCTGTACGTACGTAAGTAGTTACACTTTAAAGAGTTAAGGTAGGGTTTGGCAAGCGTAAAACAGGAAAAGTAAGTACGGCTAAGGGGAGTGCCTAGGGGAGTGCACAGTAAATACGCTACGCCTTGGAACGTAATGGAAACATAGCTCTGGACCCACTGAAATAAAGACACTGACAACTTTGTGGGGTTTAAAAAGGGGGCATAGATTTATTAAGTAGAATTAAATGTACTGTTTTTGGTTATAGTCAGCTGATGTAAACAAGCAATAGGAGGACCTGTCCTTGGTGCCCTGGAAGGTAATGGCTACCATGAGAACACTAACCCTCTTCGCATTACACACCACGGTTATATCAAGGAGGCAGACCAGGGTGAGGGATGTGTCAATCCTACACCATACCGTATCCTACTTACCCTGGAGCAGGGCCGCCATCAGGGGGGGAAGACAGCCGGGACTACTACCGCAGCTGATGGGGGCCCGCCATCATTACAGGGCCAATGTGTCCCGGGCCCCAAAAATTCTCGGGAGCCAAATTTACTTCTGATGCTCCACCGCTACAGCCAACCTAAGCCCCGTCTTCAAAGAAAAAGTGCACAAGTTAGCAAATAACAACTTAATATGGGAGGGAGGGAAGCAAGGAAAAAGAGACAGAACTTTCCTACCCTTATCCCACTCAGATCACCCCCAAGTCTATCCTTATTGGCAAATCCCCTTAACCCTTAGATTGCCTGATGTCAGCGCCTGCAGCCGCATGTTTACAGGGCTTTATGCCTTCAGTTTCCTTACTTTCCTTTTATATGTCTTTATTAGATTAGGGTTATAACTCTGGGTGGTTAATCATGGACTGCAGTGTAAACAGCAAATGTAATATATATGGTTGGTGATTATATGATGTCTTCTTGTAAACAGTGAACTTTTTAACATTGGCCCAGAGCACGTATGTCATTTCACTGTTTAGAAGGTTCTTACAATGGCTCACGAGTAGTCTGCAGCTGCTTGCTGTGGAATACTATCTTACAATTACAACCAAAACAGCATAGTGGCCCTCACATACTTATACCTTATTGGAGATGGTGAGGTAGGCTCATTTCCATTTACTGAATCTGAAAATACAGAAGGATGAGTACAGCAGGGTCTTGAGAAGCAGGGCTTAATGCTGGAGAAAACATTGGGAGTAAGAGAGATGGTACGGATACAGTCTCAGATCTCCTCATAAAATGTATGTAAATCTGGGTAGTCCCAAACTACTGTAAGTGCCAAAAATCTGTGTCTCACATCTCACACTTAGGACAGTTGGAACTACCCCATAGACCCCATACATTGAAGACCCAAAGGATAAAGGTAAGCTCTATGCGATATAAGCTAATTAATCTGCTGAAAACGCACAGATGATGTTGTATTTCTGGCACTGGATAGCGCCTAAATCCAATCCTCGGCTGGTAGTCGTCCCAAATTGACTTCCTTCTACCGCAGTTCAGACAAGTCACCACAATATAAAACAATACAATCTCCAGTTGAAGGCTATAGATTGGAAACAGGTCTGTTGTTAGAAGCCATAGTCAGCAGTTTGATAGCAGGAGATGCCTGAATACTTATTGGGGTCCAATCAAATTGCACATCTAGGACGTGCTTGAGCTGGAGTATCTATAAAAAAAATAAGCATTCTAAAGCGGGCGCTCTTTTCATAATTGCATAAAGTATTTCAATACCCCCTCAGAATACATCTGCCCCACAGACACAATTCCAACTTCCTCCCATATGGATCTCCTCCTAAGTCTCCTTAGTTCGGAAACCATTTTATTTGACCAGAGGGGATTACCCAAATCTAGGATATCATCCACCAGAGGCTTCTGCATTGACTTCCAGATCATCACAGCCTGATTCACAATTGAAGCTGTCTGTCTTCTTCTGCAACCCACAAGAAGGAACCAACCCCCAAGTATCTTCATAGTTGTCCTAACAACCCCCTTCCCCTTCCCCTTCCTGAGTCAGGGGATGGGGTACATAAACTGAGCTGCAAATTCAGGAGTGCAAGCTCCTCTGCTTGTTTGGGCCTATAAAATGTGTAAAGAGAAAGTTTGTGTCATGTTGATCATTTAGGACCTGATTCACGCTTAAGAATCTTCTTAAAATAATAACTTAAAGTCACTCCTGGGCAAAACCATGTTGTTTTCGGGAGGGGGAGTCAAGTTAATTGTATTCTTTGCATGCAGGAATACATCTTTGAATTGCTTACTAAAAACAGATACTGACCAGCTTTACTATTACACTGTTATTTAGACTTGGGCGGGGAAATATCACCTCTCAACACTAGTACTGTTTGCAACAGATGAAATATGACTCCCCTGCAATCAACATGGTTTAGCCCAGGAGTGACTTTAAGTTCTTATTTTAAGAAGATTCTTAAGTGTGAATCAGGTCCTTAGTGCTGAGAGGATGGACCTTATAAATGACTATCTAAGTTACATTACACACCCATTTCCACCTGCTACTTCCTAGAAAACTCAATGCACTGGGTGATTTTAGCTTATTTCTTTCTTGATTTTCTCAATATTCCTTAGTCTAGAATCTTGCAACTTAAAACATGTATGTCAATCTAAATCAAGTCCCAAAAAATATGTATATTTGACCATTTAACAACCACAGAGAAGGAAGCCACTGCTGCTCTCACAGCTCATTTGCTCAATTCCTGCTATGTCTCTGCCTACTACTTCTGCTTTATATATACCTGTTCATCTGCTGACTGGTAGTCCTGGCTCACTGCTTCCTATATTCCTCATTATGAACATTCTCTATTCATCATTCTCCTTCCACTTCATACAACGCACTTATTTAACTTACATGCTTACTACTTCATTTCCACACTTACCACTGGCTTACGCTAGGCCCAGAACCAGATCCAGAGTTAAGAATGACAAACCACTTATGCACGGAAAGTGCGTAAATGGCGTGTCTGGAAGGGGGGACACATGCAATTTCCACACGCAATACCTATCAGTTTCGTATGATAGGATTTATGTACAAAGGGTTGGTTCTTCCCCTCTGCTCTCCAATATGGGGGATGGGGGGATTTAAACTTCACGGTAGGGGCAGGTTATTTTTAGTTATGCGCCTATCAGCAGTGGTACGGATCGCTGATCTACACAGCTATGTTAAGTATGCTTTATGGTAGCTTATCTGCCATAAAGTCTGCATGAAAGAGGGGAATGACAGAGGGAGTTCGCTCCCCTCTTCTGTGCCAACTTTAAGGTCTGGAACATGTCCCCTATCACCAATGCCATTGTTATTGCTGTCCCCCTCTTCCCCACTTCTTTCTTTTATCTCGTAGCTCTTATAGAAACACGGACCTTCCCTTTAAACCTCACCTTCCCAGCTGCAGTCTCCCACGGTCTTCCTCCTGGGGACCATCATAGTGATGGAGAAGGCATCATGCTGTCTTCTGGCTACAGCTACAATATTATCTTCCCTTTAACACTCTCTCTACATCGTCACATTTGAAGCACACTTAATTTGAATGTTCCTATTCACCTCTGGTCCTCACAATTTCTTGATAACTTTGTTGTTTAATTTCCCACTTCTCTAATCTCTGCTAATCTACACACACTTATTTATGCTCTCACTGACCCATTCATGATCTTGACCATATCTTCTTTTTTAGAGGTCCTCCTTGCTTCCTTTTCACACCATAAATGCTAGTGCCCTTGAAGCTGTTACCCCAGCAGTTGAGTTCCTATAAAGCGTATCAAACTCCAACCCTTGTACTCTACATACTAGCTATGGTGGCACTCATTGGGCCTGATCCAGAGCTACGATGTTACACTGAGCACTGTAGCGCTCAGCGTAACATTGCTAACGCTCAGCGTTACATCGCTGACTCCCCCCTGGCACTCCCCCTGTGCGGGCATATGGCCCCTTCCTTACGCCGACTGAAGGCTACCCTAACTTCGGCCGGCGTAAGGAAGGGGCCATACGCTCGCACAGGAGCGTATGGCCGCTTAGCACTCCCCCCCACCCTCATTTACTTACCTCCCCCCGCACACCAGCAGTAACGTGAGCGTAGGAACGCTGGAGGACGTCCCCTCCAGCGTCCCTACGGCGCTACTATGGACGCTCGGGCGTTTCCATAGTGACACTGGGCAACATCTGCCCGGCGCATCCGCAGTACGGCTACGGCCGCCGTCGCTAGCTCAGGATCAGGCCCATTTACTCTATGTACTCCTTTCTACAGAGAGCAAATGGCAGAAATCTTGTTCTGACCTAGACTTCATTTACTTTTGGGTTCATCCATTCATCCTAACATTACACTCTCTGGGCCGTATTCAGAGATGCGTTTTTTCAAAAGTACGCAACTATACGCACGCACGTAGCAAGCCAACACCCACCAACACATGACACTCCCCTCTCACGGCCATGCAATCGTAGACTTACACCTCCATAGACCACCTCTAACTTTACGTGTGTACTTATGTGCGTATATGTATGCCGTACATGCAATTCTATGTAACCGCACCCTCAAAGACTAATTTAAATGCCATGCCCCACCCTCTTTCACGTAACTTTTCAGGTACGTATTTCAACTCCACCACTCCGTACGTATGTCCCCAAGTGTGATTCATATGTCTTGCCTAAAGCACTTATGTGCGTATATTCTACGTAACTTACGTAAATAAAGTTACTACGCATATGCACGCGACTGCATGTGAAAACAATTCTATGAATATGGCCCTCTCTCTCCAGACAAATTTATTTTAAACCACTCAACTCCACCATGTCCAAATGGGATATGCTTTTAATACCCATCAGTAAGTGATCAGTGAATGGAGTTTTTACACGCTTCTAATGATATATGACCTCCAATTCTTCACTGTAAAAAATGTATGTATTGTATCATTGATCTCTATTCGCAATTCATTTTCTGCCCTTCCTTTATCGCCCAACCTCCTCCCTACTTTGAAAACATATCTTCCCCAGAAGTGACGGACGTGTTCTTTAAAGCACGATAATTATGAAAACATCTGGTTATAGAGAACCTGTGGTTTCAGAAAGAGGAACTTGCAGGGAGGGGTCAGGTTAAATTATACAGAGATATGGAGATGAAAGGGTAAAACACAACCTAGACAGATTTGGACAGAGAAAAGCTATTTTAGTAGAACTATAGAGAAAAGGATAAACAGGAAACAGCAAGTGATCTCTATAGTGCATTGAAGCTGATTCGCATATGAATTACAGACTGTGTTAGGAAGTGTGACTTCAGCAAGCAAAATACTAACCACATTTTGCCTATCCTCTTCCTGTCACTATGATCCTACTTCTTCCACCATGGGACGGACATTGCGACAGATCTAAATAGCAGGTCATGCAATATGCAGGGACAGAACACAAGGCATAGTTGCTGAAGGAAGACTGGAAAGGAAGCAGATGGTGGAGGATACAGCCGGTCTTAGAGAAAAAAAAGGATGAGAGTAATTTAGGAGATTAGAGAGAGAACAGGAGTTAGGCATAGAGAAAGAAGATGAAGATTTAAAAAGAACATTGAATAATGACAGCTAAAGTTACTGATATAACCGACAATGCTGGATGGCAAAGCAGAGAGAGAGCTGAGACACTAACAGCTATGTACTAAAGGTAGAAAAGCTGCAGCCACTATAAATGGGGAGCAAAGACCGAGCACGATACCTATTGTTGCCGCAGGAGTCTTGTGCAAAGAAGGATGTCCAGCTCTTGCTGGAGAATTGTGACAGAGGTGAGTGGACTATACAATGCTCAGAGATCAGAGACGTTCCATGCACTATTACATAGAGGATTTTGTTAGAGCTGCTCTGTTTATTGACTTTTCGTGTAACAAATGTGACTCATAGCTACTTGTCCATACTTCCAGCGGGGAGTTTCCTACGCTCCTTGCTCTGAGATTTGTGCTTTATGCTTTGTGGTTACCCATCAAACATTGAACTCTATAATTGGAAAGTCCATGCATTCCTTGCTTGTCATATCCTGCTCCATCACTGACAACTCTTTGAATGATATCCAGAGACTTGTTGCTTTTGGACAGGTGCGAGCACATTACACACTTCAGCTTCTATCACAGCCAGTAAAACGAATTTATAAGCTAGCGCCTTTAATACAGATATTGGGCCGGATTCACAGATCCGTTTTTGCTCAGAGTTCCGTGCGTATTTTTAGGATCGCTATTTACGTTGAATTTACACAAGGAAGTCCATTAGACACGTACGTGCGAATCGCACTTGGGGACATACGGGTGGAGGGGCGTGGTAGAAATCTGTACAGGCAAAGTTACGTGAAAGTGGGTGGGGGGAGACATTTAAATGACCATTTGAGGGCGCGGTTACCTACATACGCACGTACGTAAGTATTATACGCACAGAAATGCACATGTAGAGAAAAGGGTGCTCTATGGAAGTCACCGTAAACATGTCCATGTGAGGGGAGTGTCATGGGTGTTGGCTTGCAACGTACGTGCGTATAATTGCGTACCTTTACCTAACGGATCTGTGAATACGACCCATTGGGCCAGATTCAGAACTCAGCCACTGCTGTGGTTGGAGCTTTGTTTGCAGTAGCAGAAGAGATCTGATGGCGGATCGCGGTGTAATCCTAAGCTCCGTATGCGTGAGGGAAGACCACTCCCCTTTCATGTAAAGGATGTCTGACAGCAGGACCCCACCATAACATTTACATTTTACACCCCCCCCCCCCCCCTTTTTCTTTTTCCGTTCCCACCACTATGTGTATCCAGTCAATACACTGTACGTATTGGCGCTCTGTCCCACCCCACTTCCAGTATGGAAGCCTGAATCCTTTTGGGTGCGCATGTACACATGTCTGTGCGCACATTGGCTAGTCTGGATCCGGTCCATTATCCTTTAGGAGGCAGGGAGAAAAAACACAATTAAATAAAAGTAATTAGGCCGGATCCAGACCTATGTTCCCTTTACGTTTCAATTTGTAGCATATTCACGTTTTCGTAATTACTATGCACTCCCCTCGGTCGTACGTACTTTTGCCGTTTTACGCTTTCCAAATTCTACCTTAACTTTTCAAAGCGTAACTCCTGTCAGCCGTAATTGTTGCACGTATTTACGCGCCTAAGCACGCCCATACTGTATGATTTAAATGCCACCCCCCGCCTTCCAAGCGTAATTAAGGGTTTCGTATGGCTGGCACGCCCCTTTGTTCATAGTTACGCTCTTGATACTAGTATGGTACAGACAGATCAGAGATACGTGCCGCAACATCTGCCGCGCGCATGCGCAGTACCTGCAAAATAGCGTTTTTACGTCTCCTTCTAGTGTAAAGACACTAGTGGACGTAGCTCTGGATCTGGACCATTGTGCCATACAAAATTCAAAAGTTGGTAGAAATGTTTAGGTCAGTTGCTTTATAATGACTGATATGTTGTGGGATTTATATATAATGAAAATGCAGACGTAAGATCACTTTATAAAAGAGAGACAATTATACATCCATGCTGAGTCAGTGACGCAGACCAAGAGCAGGCTGTACACTACTCAGTATGTATGATGCCAGCTCACAGTGGATAGGTTTTTGTTCCCTAATACACTTCTGATTCCTATGCAGGATGTTGTGTTCAGGTAATGCACTGCAACGTCAGCAGAATGTATGTGCTTGCAGGGTCGGTAAAAATGTAATGATTGCACTTAAGCAATAAATAATCCTTAATCACAAACACCCCCACACCAGTTACTTTAACATGTCTAAGAACAGCTGCAATTCAAAGTCTCTTTTGCACATTGCTTGTCAAGCCAAAAGCTAAGAAATGCAAATATACAAACACCATATTGCTGTACTTATGGGAATCGGGAACCAATGGCCAATGCTGATGATGATCATTATCAGTGGGTATTTTACACCAGTTCTCCAGCACCTGCCAACAGTATATATGCATCAAAGGCCTGAAATGATCCAACATTGTATGTTTATTCCATCTTCAATGGAGCTTGAATTATCTGAGTTTTTTGCTGATAAAATAATAAATTCAATAAATTCACTATATTTTCTAGTTCTGGAGATGTTGCCCATAGCAACCAATCAGATTCTAGCTCTCACTTTCCTATTACATACTTAAAATCAGCTAAAATCTGATTGGTTGCTAAACCCGCAGCTTTGTAAATCTGGCCCCAAATCCTAAACACCATTGGACACCAAAGTTCCGCAAGCTGCTTGTGGAAATTGGGAGAATTTACTGGCACATGCCTATGGATATCCATCTGATGGGGTTTTACAAGACATCAGTAGGCCTAATCCCTGCATGGGGGCGGCGATATGCTTGTAGATGAAGAAGAGTGGGCGGCGGTAGGCGCATCTGCACAGATCTGCATTCAGACGGACGCAGTTCTGTGTGGAGAGCTTAATGCAGGATTATGGACACGTAAGTCGTCCATAGTCCTCATGGGCCAGATCCTAAACTACGTACGCAAGTGATTTTACGCTTGCCACTGGCGTAAAATCACCCATTGTTATTTACTGCGCATGCACACGGCAGATGTCACGCCACGTAACTCTGAACATACATACCAGCCACGTATCAACAACGTAACTAGGAACGAAGGGGTGTGACAGCCATACGACACCCGTAATTACGCTTCAGAGGCGGGGTGATGCATTTCAGTAGTACAGTATGGGCGTGCTTAGGCACTTACGTACGTGAAGCCTTTACTTACGTCAGTAGTTACACTTTGAAAAGTTAAGGTAGGAATTGGCAAGCGTAAAATGACCAAAGTACGTACGAGCGAGAGGAGCGCTTAGAAAACACGCTGTGCGATGAAGCGTAACAAGCACTAAGGTCTGGATCTACCCCATGAGAGAGAGGAGTAACAGGATGAGTGACAGTTCTCTCCCTACTTTCATGCACAGAACATGCACAAAGGTTTGCATTAGCCCCAACAACCCTTACTGGAGACTACAGACTCTATAAATGTACTCATATGTACTATAGTGTTGTCCTCTGTCTAATTTACAGTATCAGTGTCCAGTCTGACGGCATTTAATTGCAACATTGCAAACTTTTAATTAACAGGAGAAACTTGTCTGTTTTATTTACTTATAGCCCTATTTCAGGTCTGCTTTGTAGATTAGCCAACAAATGAAAGGTCAGTGTTATTTATTATGCTCCAGATTAGAGGTCTCTTTTATTTACTAGTCATCAGATTGCAAGTCTCGCCAGAAATCCAAATGATCAACTTTATTAAGGCCATAAAAGCGTGTGGAACATAGATGGGTTATGAATCACAGCTGCTATGCCTGTTGTTTTTTAACGTGCTATTTGCACGTTGTCTTTTATCTTTATACTGGGCACAATTTTATGGACATCATGAAGATGATAATGGAGTCCTTGCCAGGATCGCCTGGTTTGGATTTCTTGCTCTCTTCTGAGGTTGCACCTATAGTGTTATTCAGAGAGCCTTCAAACTACACAAGAGTGATGGACAACAGGCAATCCTAGGGTCACATCAGAGCCATCGCCTGTCACTCCCAGCACCATTTTCTGTGGAGGTCAAATTTGTTTATAGCATGTAACACCTGTGTAAGAAGTCTGCTGGCATGGTATTACACATGGGTATCTATTTCCCTTATTAAATGTATTGTTTCACCTAATTAACAAAATTATGGATAATGGTGAGCACTGTTGATAGTTGCTGCTGATAATTTGTGGTGCCTTAAACAATAAACAATAATAATAATGGGCTGTATAACTCTATACTGTCTACAATTCTACATGTGTATATTGTCTACATATACATGGACAGATCCGCGCCTAGCTCACCCATCCTGCCACTATTCCGCCCCCCATTTCTAGGTACCTTATGGCGCTTACGAGTACTTACTTACCTTTCAGAGCTTCCTTTTTAAGATGGAAACTCTGCTCAGACATTGCCTCTCCGCGCCCTTCCCCTGCCCTCCTCGGTTAATCTAATTCCCTCCCCCCTACCATGTTGCCCATCACAACTACAGTATTTGCTTAAATGTTAATCAACTATGAAGCCCACTCGGGGCTCTAACATAGACACTGGATCCTCAACAACTGACACTGTCATGAGAGTTTTGTGTCACTGTTGACTATTTGTCACCTGTATGTGCTTTGACTCCTATACTCACAATTCCCTTAGGTTGGTATATTACTCATTGTGCGTCTATATTGTCTCCAATTATACATGTAAAATGTTATTAAAATTACACTCATTGGACCTGATCCTGAACTACGCCGATGCGCTGTGCTTACTAAAGCACAGCGTATCGGCGTTCACTTACCCCGACACTCCCCCTGTGCGGGCGTATGGCCCCTTCCTTACGCCGGCTGAAGGTAGGGTAGCCTTCAGCCGGCGTAAGGAAGGGGCCATACGCCC
>WWET01000977.1:163919-179799 GCA_011038615.1 Limnodynastes dumerilii
AACCAATCAGATTCTTGCTGACATTCTCTAGTATGTAATAGGAAAGTGAGAGCTAGAATCTGATTGGTTGCTATGGGCAATATCTCCACTTTTCCAAACCCGCAGCTTAGTAAATCTAATTTTTTACACTTTAAATTCAGTGGATTGGATCCAGACTAACAAAATTTATGCGTATTATAGACCTCCGTGGAAGTGCTTTTACGCTAAGAATCTGACGGCGGGGCAAGATGCAGCTCTCGTGTATGCTAGTGGGTGAGGAATACATATTAATGGTACAGTCAGGGAGTGTTAAATTTTTGGCTTTTTATGAAGACTTTAAAGCTGTCCCCATTTTAAGTGAGGATGGGCCTGATCCAGACCTACGCTCGCAAGCGTTAGTACGCTGGTCGTAAGCGTAAATTCGGCAGAAAAAACGCACTGCGCATGTGCAAAGTGACAACTTCCGGTCGTTCGAAAAACCTTTTCGTAGCAGCAATTCAGGCGTCCGTATTCTTTGCGTTTTTTCCGACGACGGGGCGTGTTTATATTACGAAGTTAGTACGGACGCTGGAGTTAGGGAATGCAGGCGGGGGGAGCCATTTAAATTGTACAGTATGGGCGTGCTTAGTCCGGTACGATCAGCGCATCGCTACGAAAATTCATACCGACACCGGGAAAAGTTAAGGTAGGGTTCAGTCACCGACACCGAGTTAAGGTAGGGTTCAGTCAGCGTACGGAGGTAAAGGTAAGGGGAGTGTCGTGGGAGTGAAAGTTTTTACGCTGGAGCGATAATACGCTCCGCTCTCATGCGTAGGTCTGGATCAGGCCCGATGGCTCTAAAATCTTAGGATCCACAGGTCGTAAGTCTGTGTGTAAAAAGGGGGGCTGGAGACAGCAAGGATCCAGCAACAGGTCCCTGTGCTTGTAGCTCGGAGATATTAAAGTACAAATCTGTATCTAGTCCAGAGTTCAAATAAATTCAAATACATCAGCACCTCTATCCCTTCAATTACATTTACCATTCACCAAATACATCATTCAGTTACATCTTTCACATCTGCAATAAATATTCACGTCAACCACCATCGATATTCTATGGTAGTAGAAGGGGTTATTTATGTCTGTGCTGAAATAGTCACCCATCATTTCCCATCTAAGTAAACTGACAGCTAACAGTCAGAAATGGTACATGCAATCTCTCAATTCTGAATTTAAAGTCACAATTATGTATATTTTTTATGTATCCCCAGGGCTGTTCCGTGGAAATGCTATGTAAAAATGTTTCCTAAAGTTAAGTAAGCGGAATGATCAGTATGCATTGTTCTTTAAGTAGTCCAAGGTCACTTGAGATGCATTATAAAAATATGGCATTCCTATTAATAGCAAATGGAACAGACACAGTTCCTCTTTTCACTGTATTACACATCGAACTGAATTGTACTTTAGATATCTTTTGTCAAAAATGTCTGCAACCCCTCAATGCACATTCAAAGAATAGAAATATAAGCAGTATTGAAGTAAATTAATACATATATCTACCAATATGTTATTCCCTGAGAGCTAGCAAAGGGCTGCCTGAGGCTATTACCCGTGGGCCTTTTCCATGTTCCTTTGGCCTACTGCTTATCTCGATGAGACTGTTGTAGAGATTCATCTGTCAAGAGCATCAATTTGATAATGATAGCAATCATAAATAATAATTTTTCTCTCCAGACTCTAATATCTCTCTAATATATGGCAGTATCTCACCTAAACATAAGCATAGTAGCTGAAACCATACAAACAGGAGCAATGGGCACTCTTTTCAACTACATCAATACTCAAGTGCTAAATGGACCTAATATATAAGAATGGCCCTATTTCGATGAGGCATAGCAATCGATCTCCGGAGCACGGTGCTCCAAAAGGTAAGGCTTTTAACTACTCCAACCCTTCCCCTAATTCTAACCCTAACCCTCCCTTTCCATTACCTTAACCTTCCCTTCCCCGCAGCCTGACCCTAACCCTCCCTTACCCGCAGCCTGACCCTAACCCACCATCTCCCGCAGCCTGACCCTAACCCTCCATCTCCCACAGCCTGACCCTATGCCTCCTTCCCCTGCAGCCTGACCCTAACCCTCCATCTCCCACAGCCTGACCCTGACCCTCCCTCCCCTGCAGTCTGACCCTAACCCTCCCTTCCCCACAGCCTGACCTTAACCCTGGAGAGGTTTCTCAACTTTCCCGTGGTCCGGGCCCTGCGGTAGTGGCCGTGGCGTTTCTGAAAAGGAATAGGTGAGCATGCCGATCGGCATACTCACCCATTCTGAAATAATGGAGGGGTTTTCGAAATAGGGACATCTGAAAAGGAACTTTCGGATGTCCTTATTTCGGAAATCCTTCCTTCTATGCGGGGACTGCAACCAATATATAAGGTGCAACAATGTATATAAAATAAATTAATATATAATTACAAATATATATAAACACAAAAACAAGTGAAAAAATTCATAAATATATGGTCGAAATATATAAATAAGTTATATATGAAATTTAATATAAATTGAATAAATATATATGTAAAAATATAAAAAAAAACAAAAAACCTAGTTCATATAAGGGGGAGAAGAAATTCACAGTGTAGTTCCAGGAATCATATGTATCCACAGATTATACAATAAATACAGTACAGTCCAACAGATTGCAAAACAAAACAAAATAAAACAAAAATAAAATAAACAAGCCCCCAACAAAGAGTTCAATGCAAAAAAAGAATCTTTGATTCAAAATGTGGTGGCGGGGACAAATACATTCAGAGGAGTATTGGACTGTTGCTTTCTGACACTGCCCCCTGTTAGATTTTATCTCCCAGGACTTCATCATCTCATGGCACGGTGTTACAGTGGTATGCAAGTCGCACTCCTCATTATATGAGTTTTAACCTATTTGTGTTTAGATTTAATAAAATCTCTTTGATATATCCTAATATCTCTGTTTTATTATAATGTATTTATATATTTCTACCATATATTTATAAATGTTTCACTTTTTTTTATATCTTTTTGCACTTATTTATTAAATTTACACTGTTGCACTTTATTTTAGATATACTTTATATATTAGGTCCACTTAGCACTTGAGTATTGTTCTGTAGTTGAAATGACCACTACACCTGTTTGTATGGTTTTTGATATTCTTTTAGGTGTGAAAGGCTGCTCTATTTTAGTTTTATTATTACAGTGCCTTTATATTCAATTATTTCATATTAACCCTAATAGCTTCCCTTGACCAAGCTCCAGCTAACCTTCTTGTACCACAATGACTTCAATGTTAGTCATGGTACAATATGGAGACAAGAAACATTTTAATAAAAACTCTCCTACAGAGCAGATTATTACTGGCAAAAAATCTTGCTCTTTTAATAGCTTTTTTACCCCTAGCCAATACATACAGCATCCTAGTGACCTCTACCCAATACATGCAGCAGTGTCCTTTGTTCTACACAGACATCGGTTTAGTCACCACCACACATGATTTTAATTAGTCATCTTTAAATAAAAAGGACCGCTGAGTGACCTGATAATGCTGATAATTCTTCCCATTGGCCAACTGGAAAAACTCCCTGTAAGTCCTATGGTCAATACGCCTCTGGGAAGGATCAACAAGATCAGACAGGAATTTCTAACCTTCTCATCATCAACTAACATCAGTCTCCTTCCTATAAAGTCTGGCATCATGACCTCATTTCATCCCACTAGTAAATAGGAAGTATCTGCTTTTTTCTTCTCCTCCTACTCTGCCATCTTTTCTATTTATTCTGTTCACTCCAAATTCATTCGAAGTCTATCTTCTGTGCTTCTGTACCAACTTTAACTACTATCTGCAATATCTCTCTCTCAACTGGTATCGTACTGTCTTAATTCAAGCCTGCACAGATCAAATTTAGAAAAAACTAAACTTTGGCTCCAATCTTCCCTGTCCCTCAATACTCTTTGATAGTCTTGCCTACACTTGCCGCATGAAGCTTGAAAGACTTTCCTACATTACTCACAAACTTTCTTCCCTCACAATATTCTGGATCCACTTTCGTTCCCAGTACTCCACCAAAACTACATTGTCTAAAGTAGTCAATGATTGAACTACTTCCAGATCTAAATGTCCTAAAGCAAATAAAGTCATATGGATTTCAGTATCATCTCTAAGCAGAGATGTCTCTCTACTTCTGTTGCCAACACTGCAATAATCCTTTCCATCAAGCTTGCTGTTTAGGCGTTATCCTTGACCTCGAACTGTCCTTTGTTCCTCACATACAATCTATTTCTAAATCCTTATACAAATATTTAAAAAACATTTCCAGAATATGCAAATATCTCAAACAAGACACTGCAAAAACCCTCATTCATGCCATAATAATCTCCCACATTGACTACTGAAGT
Source organism: Limnodynastes dumerilii (assembly GCA_011038615.1). NCBI lineage: Eukaryota > Metazoa > Chordata > Amphibia > Anura > Limnodynastidae > Limnodynastes > Limnodynastes dumerilii. The sequence goes on from WWET01000977.1 coordinate 168,314, forward strand.
GCTCTCTGTATTGGATATAAACAAAATATAATCACCCTCCTATGGTCTATATTTCATGCAGCAGCTAAACTGATTTTCCTAGCAAAACGCTCTTCAAGAGCTGGTCCCCTATGTGAGTCTTCTCATTGGTTGCCTGTATTGTATCTTATACTAGCAGAAGTGCCCAGCGTTGCCCGGGTTTAAATCTTCAAGTTATTAATTCAATGAGTTGGATGTAGCTGTCAACTTTTAGAAAATACTAAACAGTTTGACAATATGTACAATTTTTGTTAATAACATTTAAAGTTATTCAATTAAGCTCTGCACTCTTCTGATCAAACTACACACACCCCTTTTGTGGTTCGCAAATCAGGACAGTCCCTCCTAAATCGTGATGTGATGTCATCCAAATCCATCCAGTAGAAGAAGACTCAGAACAGGCTCCCTTTGTTAAAGTTCTGCCCAGCCTACACCAATGGGAGGTTTTACTGGGACCCCAACCCCCCTAGTATGTCTTATGGGAGCCAATATTAGCACTCTGTGAAGTTTTCTTCCTTATCTATCATTCAGATATAGAAATCAGCTTTGCAACCCCGAAAACTATGGATTTGTAGTAATGTCGGTCATTTTGGACATTTTATTCTTCACCCCTTCTCACCCCCCATGCTGATGGGGGCTGAACTTGGACTTAAATGGCATCGGGAATGTCACTATTCATCTCAGTGACCCTGAAAACTAGGAATTCGACACTAATATCGGTCGTTTTCCATTATTTTAGGGGTGCTAAGGGTGTCTTATCCCCACATTTTTCCAGATTGTAAGTCATATGTGTACCAAGTTTGGTGTAAATTGCTCCAGGCATTCCAGAGTTATGCTGGAACACACACACACACACACACACACACACACGCACACACATACATACATACATACATACATTTACATATATATATAGATATATGTATACAGAATCAAATACAATATACTTTTCCTATCCCTTAACAGTTGTCATAAGGACTCACTCATCCCAAGATTTATTACAGCTCAATCACTCAAATCTTCACAGAATGTAAAACTTTCTTCTATACTTAAATGCTCTTGTTCCTGGTTACAGGACTTTTCTTGAATTGTACCCAATCTTCCTCTTTCATTATGACTATCCTCTACAAACTTTCAAGCGCTCCCTTAAAACTTAACTCTTCAGACAAGCTACCAAATCCCTCAAGTTACTTTTTAACCATTTAATCACCTACCTCATTTACAACCACTTTTGCAAATGTCTTTTTTAGACACTATTATCAAAAATGTACGCGCTTTGGGCCTGATCCAGATTTACTAACGACAGCCGATTTACGCATGCGGTGTGCATATGTTGGGCTGTTGGAACGCACTCTGCATGCGCGTGCCAGATGTTAGGCGTCGGAGCACTGATCACGTTACTTATTTACGTATGATTAGAGATCTGTACGATAGGGCATGACATCACTGCGTGTAGCCGAATCCCAGGTAACCCGGTGGAGAGCTTTGGCGGTGCAGTGATGACAGCTGTGGGCTCTTGTATCAGCCTGGTAGTTCAGCACCTGTGTGTGATGGGATCATACACAATACTGAGCACTTTTACTATACAGCCTGGCTGGTCCATTGTGTGATATACATCACTACCTATTATGTATCAAACCCAATGTAATTGTAATTGTAAGCTTGTGAGCAGGGCCCTCTTACCCATCCAGTCTGTTTGTTACAACCAACAACTGTTTTTTAAGATTGTTGTCACTATGTGATATGATGGTGCTACATAAAAACCAGTTTATAATAATAATAATAATAATAATAATAATAAATAGAAAAATAAAAACACATCTTAAAACATGGTAAAAGCTATTGCCGATAGGCTGGTAAAGAAACCAGCAGCATGTCAAAAATGGGACTGAATTCTGTAAGAGAACTGGGCCATAACAAAGGAGGAACCACATTCCATATGATGAAATCAGCTAGGCAGTTCTAGGACCTGGGGTGCTAAAGGTTTCAAACACTGGGTCCTGGCAGTGACATTAATTTACTTTTATTGTTTTGTTTTTGGCTTTCTTTTAGGCCATAATATGTCTCAGACAGAGGAGACCAACACCAAATTGTCTACAAGAGAAGAACTACTAGAACACATAAAAGTACAGTATAAAGTTATCAATTTGAGACCTCTGTAGAGATTTCCCCTACTTTCTATATTATATTTTGTGACAAGTAATAAAAATATATTAATAACGCATGAGATATTATTTCAGGGGCTGGGTGTTGGAACTGGGATGAGGGCAAAGAAAAGAAAAGGAAGACACACGAGAGGGGTGCCAGGGAGCAGGGAACATCCTGGGCAAGACTAGGGTTATGTAAAATCTCTATAAAATGAAAAAAAAAAAAAAAGAAGCTATGCAATTGTTAACAGATTATGTAACTGAATTTTCTTCTATTTATTATTATTGCGTTAATTCTAAACTAATGAATAAACTTCTGAGTATAGAGTATTGTAGAGCAGGGAATGCTACAGCACATCCTTGTGTGGGGGGTCAGGTAACTTGCATATTATTCCCTCTAATAGTCTGCCAACCAGGCCAAAACTGCTGCATTAATTGAAAAAAGAACACTACTGCTACAATTTCCTGTAGCTCTATCAACAAGTCCATAGAAATGCTTTAATGGATTCATGAACATGTTTCTAAAGAGTTCCATTAGATTACGTAGCACTTAATCATTTTCTAAATCATAACAAGACTGGGTGGTCACAGCCTGATGACATGTGTGTAGCAGTGAGGGACCTGTCACGGGTATATGGGTAGGTCTGATGGAAGCCCCGGTGGTCCAATTATTTTTCGTAGGAGAGGGATGGCGTCAAAATAACTTTGGGCTGGGCTCCACTTAGCCTAGAACCGGCCCTGTGAGTACGTTATGTATTAGATAGCAGTGTGTTCATTATTTTTCCATAGTATGTTCATTTCTTCCATTGCGTTTTTCCAAGGACTTTGGTGTTTGGCCCAGCTGACAATAATAATAAATGAAAGATAATAATAATAATAATAATAATAATAATAATATTTCAAGCTCCTTCTTAAGTCTAAATCAGGCCCAATAATAATAAATAGTTATTGGGACCAGTCTCTAATGTATAATCATTTTATACCCCATAATGTTTATTTCTTCCCATTTCTGTCACCTGTTCTATGTTTTTCTTGCCATTTTTGTATATTTTCTCTGCAAATCCTCTCATTTTTTTGATCACAGAACTTGCAGAACGAAATAACAGAAATAGTGGCTGATATAGATGATTTTGAACGTCAGCAGATAAGGTGAGCGAGCCTGCCATTGAGGACTGAGTATACGTACTGATGTATATAACAGGATTATGGTGTAGTAACAATTTACCTTTTATCCTCTACAGCCGTAAACTAGAGAGGGAGAATGAATTTCTCAGCGCTAACAGGAAATTTAACATGGCTCCAGAGAAGGTGAGTAAATGCATTAGAAAGAATAATCAGTATCAAATCATCATTATATGTAATAGAAGCAGGGTTGTATATAGTGGCAGCTGCTCAGGGTGGAGAACTGAAGGGGGTGGGGGCTCCATTAAGTTAATATTTAAGGTTAAATTTGTTTCAGGGGGTTTTTATTTTTTTTTTTTTTGCCACAGGCACTAAAATATCTAGTTACAGCTCTGAATATAAGTAAAGGTGAAAGCTGATCTTGTGTTTCTGTCGACATCATATTTATATAGTTATTTATTAACAGGCTTTTATATAGTGCCATCAGATTATGTATCGCTTTACAATTTTAACAATCATTATTATAATACTGGGTGGTGACAGACTGGGTAAGTGGTCCTTGTCCGCAAGCATACAGACATATTGTAAGTGTTGCTAGTTTGTTAATTAGAATTTAATGCTGTAAACTGAATTTTTAACAGTAACAAGTAACATTATCTCCGGAATGTGCTGATCCGCACGCTTTACTTAAGGGAGGCTTATGGCAGCGTAAGCTGCCATATAGCCCACATGAGAGAGGTGAGTGACAGGGGGCGTGCACACCGGTCTCTCTCTCAGGCGGACAGACCCCCGCACGTATGGAAAGCATGCAGGAGTCTGGATCCAGTCCAATGCTATTAGTATTTGGGCACCAGGACCCAAATAAGAGGTCTGTTTCTGGTTCATTATCAAGGCAAGGCATTATCACTTCCCAAAAGCCTAGGATTCATCCCACAATGCTGCTATTGGCATGAACTGGTGCCAGTGCACATTTAATGGCTTTTTGTATAGCACTGACCTAAGGAGTGGATGGAAAGCTTTGAAATATTCATGTGTTACCCAGTGATTGCAGGTTATTCCCAGAGAAGTGCTTTGGGAATATTAATTAATATATACCAGGGTTGCCGACTATTGAAAGCTTCCCTCCGGGTGAGGGGGCAGGTCCTAATGACTCAATTTATGCAAATCCAATCACTAAGCTTTGCCCCTGTCAATCACTTGTGTAATATCTAGTGTTAAGTGGGATGGGTGGGGCTTGATGACATCATCAAGTCCCACCCATCCCTAGTAACTCTAGGGATTATAGTTGTGATTAATAGTGGGTCGGGGCTTGTGGGAGATTTGCCGGCTCTGCCAGGATACCGGGAGAACTGCTTAAATTTTGGGAGTCTCCCAGATATGCCGGGAGAGTCGGCAACTCTGATAAATACATATTATTTACATAATGACTGTCTAATCTGTATTTCTGTATTTCTTCTGATTTAGGGCATTGAGCTGCTGATCAGCAAGAAGTTTCTGGAAAGAGAACCAGAACAAATTGCTAGTTTCCTATATAAAGGTGCAGGACTCAGCAAGACAGCCATAGGGGAGTACCTCGGCCAAAGGTTAGACCCTAAGCACATCAGTGTTATGGTATTGCTAAAATACAGGGCTATCAACAATATTACACAATACAAAATAGAATATAACTACATATGGCAATAGGCTGGATCTAGACCTTGTTAAGTGCATGAACTTAGTCACTCCTGGGCTAAACCATGTTGATTTCAGGGGAGTCATATTTCATCTGTTGCAAACAGTATTAGAGTTGAGAGGTGATGTTTCCTATCCCAAGTCTAAATAACAGTGTGATAGTAAAGCTGGTCAGTATCAGTGTGCAGTAAGCAATTTAAAGATATATCCCTGCATGCAAAGAATACAATTAACTTGACTCCCCTTGCAATCAACATGGTTTAGCCCAGGAGTGACTAAGTTTAAGCACTTAACAAGGTCTGGATCCAGCCCAATGTCTCTACAACGCTGCGTGCCTTTCATGTTGCTCGATTCAATTTCAATGGCATTTTTAGGGAGCATATGCAGAGTGTTACAAAACATTGCACATCAGAAATTCATCTCTATTGTTGGATTATACGACAGTATTAATGAGAACTGTAGAACAGAGTCATCATATGACTTTTTAGTAATATAAAAGCATTGGGCCTGATCCAGACTTTTAATAACGTCAGCCAAATTACGCACACAGCATGTGTAAATCTGGCTGTGAGAACACACTGCGCATGCATGGCAGATGTTACACATTGTGGACCGTAATCAGAGATTTGTTTTATAAAAGTACGCAATTATATGCACACACGTCGCTAGGCAACACCCAGCAACACCCTAGACGCTCCTCTCTCCCGGTCGTGCAGTCATAGACTTACACCTCCATACACCACTCTGATCTTTAAGGGCCTGATCCAGAGTAACGCTGTTGTGCTAAGCGTACTAATTCACAGTGTAACAGCGTTACACTCCCCCGACACTCCCCCTGCCAGATCATAACACTGGGTTACGCTGGCTAAAGGCTACCCTAAGTTCAGCCTGCGTAACCCAGTGTAACAACACTGGGACTGAGGCGTTAGTATGCTAACACCACCCTCCCAGCCTCATTACCCTCCTTCCCCCAGCCTACCTGCACTAACTTCAGCGTAGTAACGCTGGGGGACGCCCCCTCCAGTGTTACTACACTACGGACACTCGGGCAACTTCTGCACGGCTTTTAAGGCTATTAACACCGGCCAGCGTAGTTCTGGATCGGGGCCTAAGTGTGTACTTACATGTGTATATGTCTTTTGTCAGTATAGCCGTGCCCTCAAGCGTTCATTTAAATGCCTCCCCCCACCCACTTATTTCTACGCCGCCCATCCGTATGTATGTCCCCAAGTGCGATTCACATGTTTGTGCCTAAAGCACTTACATGCGTATATTCAACGTAACATATGGAAATAAAGTTACTACGCATGCGCAGTTAAAACATACCTAAAAATACGCACGCAACTCCACGGAAAAATGGATCTCTGAATACTGTATCCGTATAATAGGGCATGAAAATTCTACACAAGCAGGTTATGCGCATTGTGGGCGGAGGGAGGCATTAACATTGTACAGTATGGACTGAGACACGCAAAGAAAAGTTAATATAGGGTTCTGAACACGTAATTCTGCTAAGTTACGTATGAGAGAGGGGAGTACATTATGCTTAGCAGTGCGTAACTAAAACAACCTTAGGTTTGTGTCAGGTCCATTGTATTTTTAATTAGAAAAAAGTATAAAGTTTAACGATGTAACTTTAATAAACGTAGAAAAATGTATTGTGTTTATGTTACTTAAAAATCAACTCCTTCACTATATAAGTTCCCAATAACACCGATGTGGGTAAATGATATATATATATATATATATATATATATACAGTATACATTTTCTGTGAGACTACAAGTCCCAGCAAGCCTCCACATTTGTTTCACCAACTGGGGAACGTCTAACCTGCGTAAATAAAAGTAAATAAAAACAGAACATGTTGGTATATGTAATAATTGTAGCATTATTTAAGGTCCCATGGCAAAGAGCACATGTTTTTAAATGCGTCATCAAGTAAAAACTATTTTTTTCTACCATATCTTCCTGTGTTGGTATTTTCCTCTCTTGGACCTCATCCCTTTTCCTTCCTCAGTCCTCTCTTTTGTTCTGTCTCTCTAGGGATATGCTCAATCTCCAGGTTTTGCAAGCCTTTGTGAAATGCCAAGACCTGAAGGAACTAGGTCTTGTGGAGGCTCTCAGGTGAGAAACATACTGTAGCCGCAAACCTGGTCGTAACGGGGCTTCCCCCGTCCTGTCCCCTCATTTACCCGTAAAAGCGGAGATACGACCGTCGTAAAAGAGGGGACAGCCCCTTTACTATAACATGCGGCATACGTAATATACTTTACGTACGCCGACCTGGACAGGGACATTATGTACACGCTGTATGTAATACCCTTTTGTACTCGACTGAGGATCAGGCCCAATGTTTGATTAAAAGAAAATGTGCCGCCTTAGTCACAGTTATTCTGCATATTTGTGTGTAAGTTACTGAAATAAGCAATAAATCAAGGGGAAATCCCCAGATATATAACTCTGGCGCCTCTCTATAGGTAGTAACCAGATAATACCAAGTGTTACTAGCAGCACCTACAGGGGTCACCACTCCCCTATAAACAGAAAATAGAAATGTATGAAATAAGGTGTGCTTTGGTATCACTAAAAATAGGTAAATTTATTTAGACATGCAAATATATCTTAATAGTGTTGACAATATAAGACAGACATATTTAAAATAGAATACAATATTATAAATGATAAAAATAAAAATATAAAGTCCAGCAAGAATTGAATATTGGGTAGGGGCCCCTTATATATGTAGAGCACAGTTTCTGATGGTATAAGCTAGTGGTGCTTTGTACTTCAGTATTATAGATACTATGACCACTCCGTTATATGCCACACTTAGCTTATATCAATGTTGCCTTCAGACAGTCTAGTATATTGTGAACTAAACCTCCTTTTTATGTATGTGCTGACACATAGTGTTATATAAAGTTTGTTTGGAGCACCGGACCTCTTTTAATCTGTATGGGTTTACTATGTGCACCTGCTGGGCAAAATTATAATAAAAACCACAAGTCTGAACACCTTCCTGCCACTCCCCGTCATACTCACTGATGCTGCAGGTTTCCTGTGGTGACAGTATTCCTAAACACTGATAATGTGTTACTTTCTATGTTAGCTAATAATACATTTTGCACCTCAAAGTTAGAAAGAAATACAACTAATGGCTTTACACCTTGACAAATCGTGTTATGATGCCAGAGGTAAAAATGCTATTTTAGGTTACCACACATGGAAAATACAGGCTTCTTGTGAACATAGCACATGAACGATGAACATCTTATTTTAACATTCGGGCTTAGGGTTATATTTAGAGAAGTCTCTAAAAAGAAAATGGGAAGATGTTTCCAACAGAAACCAATCAGGTACTAACTAATATTTTTATAGTACATTCTATAAAATGACATTGGCTAGAATCTCATTTATATTACTATATTACTATTATTATTTATAGTACATTCTTTAAAATGACACTGGCTAGAATCTCATTTATATTACTATATTACTATTATTATTTATAGTACATTCTATAAAATGACACTGGCTAGAATCTCATTGGTTGTAATCTCCATCATTTTGTCCCCTTTGGAGTGTTCATTGCGACCCCGCCCCCTTACATTTCAAGTTTAATTGGCAGTTAAGTGCTGTTGCTCCTCCCTGTAGGCTCTCACTGTATCTCACTGTAAGCAGCTGGCAGGTTTTTTTTATGAACAGCATTTAGCATTTATAGTCTCTGAAAACTGAGCATTATATATTAACAATGCTGCTTTCCTCCGCTAGCAGAAGGGGGGGTTTGGGGGAGGGGATAGAGCTGCGTTGTAGCCAGATCCGCGGCACATGGACAGACCAGCTGTCTACAGAACAGCAGCCATGTCTGTTCTGTCACATAGTCAAAAGTTTAAAAGGTGTTTGAAATTAATTATTAAGCTATATATTAAAGATATATTGTCATTTTTACAAAGGTAAAGTGGTGATATTGCCAATAGCAACCAGTCATGTTCTAGCTTGTGCTAGTTTTTTTTTTTTAAACTACTCGTACTTGTATTTAATGGTGATAAGGAGACCACTATGACTCACACTCCCTGGTAAGAACTAAAGTGAAGGAAAATAACTGTAACTTTATAGAATATGGAAAAAAGTCTAATTTAAGGTAATATTTCCATTGCTTCTCTTTATGGGTACATCAAGTGAACACTTTCTACATGTCTTTAATAAGTCATTCAAGGTCAATTGTTAGCGTCCTCCAAACCCTTGTACAAACCCTTGTCCTGTTTACTGTTGATCTAGATAATATTTTTTTGTGACCAACTAAGTGTTTTTTCCTATTGCTTCTTGTAGACGTTTTCTGGGTAGTTTTCGGTTACCGGGAGAGGCACAGAAGATTGACCGCATCATGGAGACTTTCTCAACACATTATTGCCAATGTAACCCTAGCACCTTCAAGTCTACAGGTGAGCAAAGATGCATTAGATGCTGCTTTTTGTGTTTGTGTAGTCTCTGAAAAAGGGGGAGTCAAATTATTTGTATTTTCTGCATGCAGGGATATATCTTTGTATTGCTTACTACACATAGATACTGCCCAGCTTTACTGTTACACTGTTATTTAGACTTGGGATAGGAAACATCACCTCTCAACTCTAATACTGTTTGCAACAGATGAAATATGAATCTCCTGCAATCAACATGGTTTAGCCCAGGAGTAACTAAGTTCAAGCACTTACTTAAGTCTGGATCCAGCCCAAAGTCACTACTCTTTGCGATCTGAATCAGGCCCTTGGACAAGTTTCTTGTGGTGAGGTGGGTGTAAATACAAGGGAGAGGGATTAGGGATTTTAATGATGCACTATAGGCATGCTTTACACCCATTACCAAATCCAAACTTCTGATCCATCCCTATTTTAAGTAAGATGGATTAAAAATATAGGGGTCATTCTACAAAATAGTGTAGTTAAGCCCCACCCCCTGCATGCATCTATGGCTTCCCTCCGGGATCTCCTGGAGGGAAGCTTTTAAAAGTCGGCAACCCTGCACTTGTACTTTGTAAGGTGCAATAACTAAGAATAAGGAAATTCTCCTCTGTCTTCCTCTTACCGCAGCCCTAAGCAATGTTTTTGTAGCGGGAAACACCTGCAACAGCACTAAACCCCAAGTTTTCTTTTAAAGACTGTGTAACACCAAGTTGCACTAGCGCAGAGCACATGGAAGCAAGCACAGGCGGACCAGTCACTATACGTTCAGTTTTCTGTGCTCGCTCCCGCTACGCACATCCGCAGTGATAATACACCTAGAAAAAATAGGTGCAACGCAGGTCTGGCTCAGGTCCAAGATGGGTCAACAACTGAGATCTGATTCTTATGCGTTCAAATCCTCAAGCAACAAATGCGGAACAATCTGCAATCACAGGGCACCATATTCTTATAATCACACAGCAAAACCACACGCCTTGATTAAACAGACTTCTAATACTCAGGGTCTATCCAGTACATAGAAAAAGGTAGCAGTCTGGATCACAGGGCAGCAAGTCCTAAACTTGTCATTCCAATCTAGTCCCTCTGTCAGAAGTGTAATTCCTCTTATGTCTGAACGGGTTGCAATGTGTTCCATCTGGTGACAAAAAGATACACACAAGCGCAGAATGCAAAGTCAGATGACCTGATGACCTATGACCTGATTATATACAGACTGGTGCAGAATGATAACACTTAGCACTGCACATCGTGTTCACCTCATTAATGAAGTCCTTTATCAGTCAGGTCCTATGAAACATCTATCACACCTCTGTCTAATATTGATAAAGCCTGCTTTTTTAAGTGCATTTAAGCAGGGTCTTTGGGCCTGATCCAGACCTACGCTCGCATGCAAGCTAACGCTGATCGTAAGCGTAAAAACAGCAGAAAAAACGCACTGCGCATGTGCATAGTGACAACTTCCGGTCGTACCAAAAACCTTTTCGTAGCGGCGATTCTGGCGTCCGTATTGTTTGCGTTTTTTCATACGAAGAGGCGTGTTTATAGTACGAAGTTAGTACGGACGCTGGAGTTAAGGAATGTAGGCGGGGGGAGCCATTTAAATTCTACAGTATGGGCGTGCTAAGCGTCGTTTAAACGCAATGAACGTACGGATGGCCACGGGAACGAACACAAAAGTTAGGGTAGGGTTTGCCGAGCGTATGGAAGCTAAACTAGGTATGAGCAAGGGGAGCGTCTATAGTCGTGCATCGGTGGTGCGTTCGGCGATAATACGCTACGCACAACAGCGTAGGTCTGGATCAGGCCCTTTGTTCCAAATCCATGACATTTTACACATGCAAGCGTGCCCGAGTCATGCGCTACCAAGCATGATGCACTCCCCTCGCACACGTAACTAAGCTGCTTTACGTTTTCAAAACCCTACCTTAACTTTTCCTTGCGTATCTGGTCTTATGTATTGTCTTGTTGCACATAACTGCCTAACCCAGCCCATACTGTACAATTTAAATGCCTCCCTCTGTCCAAAATGCATATAATGTGTTTGCGTAGGGATGCCACACTCTTT
>WWET01000977.1:207744-223025 GCA_011038615.1 Limnodynastes dumerilii
ATATATATATATAGGACATGCAATGTTTTGGGCGAATATATTGCTAAATTGTATGTCAGATATAAGGTCCAGAACAGTGGACTGTATTCAAGCTTAATAAGCTCCGGCTTCTTAACAGTGTTTTAGAAATTACCAACTACATATGCACCTAACTGGAATGTAGATTGAGTACACGTGGTCTTTAAAGTCCGCATGTAGATATTTAAGAAGCAAGTGGTGTTCCATGGCAGCCTCTGTCCTGTTTAAAGAAGACTAGGTGGGGGGAGGTATTTAAATTAGCCGCGGAGAGCATAGGGAAGGAATCTCAGTGGGTAGCGCCAGTACCGTTTCTAGACTCCCCTTCCTTTCAAAAAAAACAAAAAAACAGTAAATAAATAAATGATACACACACACACTGTACCCCCTCATTATACACACACTGTACCCCCTCACAGACTGTGCCCCCTCATTATACACACACTGTGCCCCCTCATTATACACACACTGTGCCCCCTCATTATACACACACTGTATCCCCTCATTATAAACACACTGTACCCCCTCACACACTGTGCCCCCCTCATTATACACACTGTGTCCCCTCATTATACACTCACACTGTCCCCCCTTCATCATACATACACACACACACAGACACACACACAGTGTGGCCCCTCATTATACACTCACACTGCATCTTCCTAATACACACACTGTCCCCTCTGCTCCTTTACTTACCTTTTATTTGCTCTTCTTTAGTCTTTATCTTGTTTTCTGCTCGGTGTTTTCTGTCTTCTGGCTCCCCCGAGCTCCTCTCCACGCGCTCCTCAGTCACTGCGATTGCCGGCGTGATGACGTCACGCCTGGCCGGCACGCAGTGGAAAGAGGTGACGTGAGGGAGGGAGGAAGCTGGGTGCCGCCGCCGCCGGAAGGTAAGGGATTTTTTTTATTTTTTATTCATAGCGGGCAGGGCGGGGGGTTAGGAACTTGCCGGAGCATTTACATAGACCGCGGCTCTCATAGGCGCTGGGCGCATCACATAACAGATGCGGCCGGTGCCTGTGAGAGCCGCGATCTATGTGACCACTGCATGGGGGAGGGCTGTGGGACGCGCCTCCCCATTTAGTTATCTAGGGGCGCGCCCCTTGTGATCGCACGGCTCGCCCGCCCCTAGAAACGGCCCTGAGTAGCGCTTCCCTGTGTGAACCCTACATTAACTGTTATGCACACAGCCCTGTGCATAAGGGACTCGTTTGTAATGGAGGATTGTACATAAGGGCTTAGCCAAACTCTTACGGTACGATTTAAATATATTCACTCACCGGGTGTCATCCCCCCATCACAATGGAATACTTTGTGTAATTTAGAATCATTCGTAGAGTATTCTGATTCGTATCCGCCATGTGCTTTAAGTAAACAATAGTAATAAATATATACACTCTGTACGCATCCTGCCTCGTCCTGTGCAGCCATTGAAACCTTTTCCAATACAAAAGTCTAGATCTGGAGTACTCAGATTGGTAATGGAGGTGTGTTGTGTGTGCATCCTTGAGTGGAAAAGGCATGTTTTGCAGAGGTCTTTATTCAGTCTGATATGTGATTTCAATGTGCTGGATATTTAAGTGTATTTGTCCTATATTTCTTAATTTGTTAAAGATATTTGAAAATGTACTAATAAATTTGAATTGTAAAATATTTTTCTTTTGCATACTTAGTGATAAATTTTAGATTAATAGTAGAAGTTTGTTGTACTGTGTGTTATTTTGTTAGAGTTATCTGTCTGTGGGTGGCAAATGTGGTTTCCTTAATGCTACAATCTACGCTGTAGGACTTTCATGTTCTAGAAGTTTACTTCAATCCAGCAATGTGTGGTTGGTGTGGCCATTCTTTTGTACTTACTGTAAAATGGTCTATGTCCCGCCCAGGGGCTGGCTGGCAAATTTTAGCCTGGGGGGCAAGCCAACAGCAGTGGCCCATAACTAACAGCCCATTCTTAAAGGGTGGTTTCTAGTAAACCACTGGAGCACTTTAGGGTTAATATTATTACACTGGTGATCCAGTGTATAGGTGGCTGCATCGCCATCAGGAGTTCTATAATCATTATAAGTATCCTGCCATAACTATGGTGTTATATCAGAGAATATGTGAGGCCTGGCTATCACTTTGTACAGCCAAATAAGGTGTTGAATAATATACCTCAATGTAACATATTAAGTTGCACAATCTAACATATTATTAACTTAGTTACACAATGTAACATTAATTAAGTCGCTCTACCCATACTATCGCTCTGCCCATATTATGGCCCTGTCCATACCATTTCTGTTCTCATACCATCTCACTTCCCATTCTATCACTCACACACTACCCATACTATCACCCACACACTGCCCATACTATCACTCACACACTGCCCATACTATCACTCACACACTGCCCATACTATCAATTACACACACATTTTTATTCTGTTGTTTTTTTTTTGTTTTTTTTTCATACTATCACTCACACACTGCCCATACTGTCACCCACACACTGCCCATACTATCACTCACACACAGCCCATACTATCACCCACACACTGCCCATACTATCACCCACACACTGCCCATACTATCATCCACACACTGCCCATACTATCACTCACACACTGCCCATACTATCACTCACACACTGCTCATACTATCACTCACACACTGCCCATACTATCAATTACACACTGCCCATACTATCAATTACACACTGTCCATGCTGTCACTCACACATAGTCCATGCTGCAACTCACACATAGTCTATACTATCACTCACACACCGCCCATACTATCACTCACACACTTCCCATACTATCACTCACAAAGGGCCTGATCCAGAGCTACGACGGTGCCGTCCGATGGTCGGAAGCGTACGATCGCCCGGGCGTATAAACCTACACGCCCATGACACTCCCATTGAAAAGTACCTGCTTACGGCGGCTATACCCCACACTAGGTACTACCGTCGGCCGTACGAATTTAGGTACTACCGTCGGCCGTACAAATTTTCGCACATAATACGCTGAGCGTACGGGCTTAGCACGCCCATACTGTACAATTTAAATGGCTATCCCCGCCTCCGTGTAGTAAAACGAGCGTCCAGGCGATCGTCGTACTGAACGCACGCCCCTCGAGCGAACACTTCGCTCACAATACGCCCGCTATCCGCTCATGTCATCCAGCCGACCGGAAGTTGTCATACTGAGCATGCGCAGTGCGTTTTTTCGTACGGTTATACGCTCAAAACGGTCGTATGCTCGCTCGAAATCGGACAATTTCGTAGCTCTGGATCAGGCCCAAAGTGCCCATACTATCACTCACACACCGGCCATACTATCACTCACACACTGCCCACACTATCAGTTACACACTGTCCATGCTGTCACTCACACATAGTCCACGCTGCAACTCATACATAGTCCATACTATCACTCACACACCGCCCATACTATCACTTACACACCGCCCATACTATCACTCACACACTTCCCATACTATCACTCACAAAGTGCCCATACTATCACTCACACACTGCCCACACTATCAATTACACACTGCCCATGCTGTCACTCACAGATAGTCCATGCTGCAACTCATACATAGCCCATACTATCACACACACACCGCCCATACTATCACTTACACACCGCCCATAATATCACTTACACACTTCCCATACTATCACTCACAAAGTGCCCATACTATCACTCACACTCTGCCCACACTATCAATTACACACTGTCCATGCTGTCACTCACAGATAGTCCATGCTGCAACTCATACATAGTCCATACTATCACACACACACCGTCCATACTATCACTAACACACCGCCCATACTATCACTCACACACTTCCCATACTATCACTCACACACTTCCCATACTATCACTTACACACAGCCCTGTCTGTTCTTTCTTAGATTACTTACTTTCTTTTCTTCAATATTCCTTTCTCCATCTCTTTCCTGTCTTCGCCTCTCCACTCCTTTATTTCTATCCTCTCTTAGTGTTGGGCTTGACATACGTGACATCATTTAGTGCGCCTTTGAAGAGGAACCAGTGCCCTGGTTCTGCTGTCTGTAGTAAGGCCATGGACCAAGTGAGGATTTAAATCCCCATTCTGGTCAGCCGGCCGAGGGCTGCAGATAGGTGACCCTAAAACTGCTGATGGCGATGCACAGATTCTTGGTATTCACAATACAAAAGTAAGTGAATAGCTATGCTGTTGGGCGAACATTTCAGTCTGGATCAGAAAAATTGTGATGTTATCGACTTCTTAATATTCATTTTACAGTCTGGAAAGTACAGTACCGTATCTATCCTACTTCATATGTAATTAAGATTAATTTGACAGCAGTTTATATCATTTGCTACAGGTGGACGTGTGAAGACTTGGAAAAAAAGGTGGTTTATTCTGAAAGACAATTGCCTTTACTACTTTGAATATACAACGGTGCGTATGGTATCGACAATTTAATAAGCTGAATGGAGTGAGTCTCAGTAATGGAGTAACATCGGTTTGACTTTTTTTTTTTTTTTTCAGGATAAAGATCCAATCGGAATAATTCCTCTGGAAAATCTATCTGTTGAGCTAACAGAAGACGCCAAAAAGCCGGTATTTAAATAATTTTTAATAATTAAGCCGGTACTAAATAATTAGATTGGAACAAGAAGTTGCTTAAATGGTGTCAGCATAAAAGCCTTTATACATATGTTTATTCTAATATTGGTTTAGTGACACCATAATATTCTCATCACTACTTTTCTTTTATGGATCATATAGGACCGGATTCAGATTTAAGAAGATTTTCCGTGCGTTCGTAATAGATCCGTACGTTAATACAAAATAAGTACATTTTGCAAAATGAATACATTTCGGAACACTTCCGTGTTGTGACAGCAGCCTTATCATTAGCGTGCGTATATGTGACGGAAGTAAAACATTCGCAAATACAACCGCACGTCTACTGCATTACCACGCCTATTTTTTGCTATTTACATTCCGATTGACGCCTACTTATTAATAATCCGTCCGATCTTTTATGTTCGTACGCATTTTTAGGCGTACGGAAATTACGTACGCATCATTCCAATTACGCTTCGTATCTCCATGCTCGACACATGCGCCCTGAATAGAAATCACTCCACTTACGCATTTTGCGTGCGTAAATTACCAGACGTTCTTAATTCTGAACACGGTCCATAGATCATATATACTATACCACGTGGGTTCACAGCAGTGTCTTTAACATGGAGAAGCAGAAGCAGAAGTCAGCAGCGTCATACTTTTGAATGTGCCAATTTCTGCTCTAGGGCCGGATTCAGACCTCTGTGGAAGAGGGGAGTGAACACCCCTATCACTACCTTCTCTTATGTGGACTTTAGCATAGTTACTGCATGCTGTCATAAGGGAGCCTTAAGTCACTTATGCGCATCAGTGGTCTGTATTACTGCTGATCAAAACTCCGGCTGCATATGCAAAGTTCTCCGATATGAGCTACTGCGCATGCGCAGTAATTTTGTTACGACATCTATGTTACTTGTTGCAACATAGCTTGCGTATACGCATATGACCCATCATCTCTTAAGGCCATCACTGAAGCTTTACCCAGCCTGTCACTTCATGGACCAGTCCCTTTTTGCTGATTTGATTAAGAAATATATAGTTACAGTATATAGTTTAAGAAGTATATGCAGAGAATGTTTTTTTTTTATTGTTTATATAAATAACAAGGTATATCTTGCATCCAACTCTTATTGCTTATAGAGGGTTATTACATATTACATGCCTAGTGATACGTACAGCAGATACGGCTATAGATCCATATCAGTGAATATGTGGTTTCTGTCTTCCTAGTATTGCTTTGACCTCCATGCAAGGGGGCAAACTGTGAAAGCTTGCAAGACTCAGGCAGATGGGAAAAAAGTGCAAGGAAAACACCAGTCATATCACTTGTCTGCGGCGAGCCATGAGGAGAGAGAGAGCTGGGTACAAAGCCTCAGGTCAGTGTTTACACAGTAGCTGGCTAATGCATTTGCCCTTTAAATCATATGTTCTTGTTACACTTCAGTCAGACAAGTTGTATACATGAGTTTTCCATCTAAATACCTTTACATGTATTACTTTGTTGGAAGTAAGAGTGTAGAGATTTTTGGCAGAGAGGTATCATTTTTGTATCCATTTCATATACAGGTGAGTGTACACCAGCTCTGGTATAGATATATATATATTGGAAGGTGTTTCACTGTGCATGCTCAGAAATGAAGTTCATGTGGGATATATTAAGGGTCTGGACATGGTGTTACATGCTGTTATGGGTCCGGGGCCCAGCCGCGGAGCCCCGTCCCCTATGTGACATAATTGATGACGTCACATGGTGTGGGGCCGGGCAGACACGCTTTAGCAGTGGGCCAATGCACAGGAAAACATTTCCCTGCACATTGGCCGGCTATTAAGTAGCTCTGAACAGCAAGTATCGGCGGTAGGATACCACCAATACCTGCTGCTGCAGAGCTAGGCAAGTATTGGCGGGCCCCCATCAGGTCTGGGCCCGGGACACTAGTCCCGGCTGTACCCCCCCTGATGGCCGCCCTGTATGGGCATCCTGGCAGTGTATAATTGTTTATTTTCTGCCTGGTTGCTGTGCTCGGCTCTCATCTGCTCTGCATTAGCATGGTCTGCTGGGGGTGTGTCTGGCTGCAGCCTCTGATTGGTGGGGGGAACTTTAAATAGTGTATGTTTCACACCGCCGAAGATAGCGTCTGGTTTCCTGCATTTAGCCTGCTGTTTTGGATCATGTGCTTCGTGCCTTTACGTACCTCTGTCTTGTCCTTCCGTCCTCCCTCCGGGTTCCTGCCTTCCTTCCTTCCTGCCGTGGGTCTTTGTGGTGTGTTGTCTGTTTTTCCATCCGTTGTTGTTGTGCTGGCAGCGTCTTGCTCCAGCATGCGCCGCAAGCTCTTACCGTTTATTTCCAAGACTTTTCCATCTGTGTCATCAGCCAAAGTGAGTGGCTGTGTTTCTGAGTCTCAGTTATGGACTCTGACTGTCTCCAGCACCAGTCTGTGTGTGTGTCACCGGCCAGAATGAGTGGCTGTGTTTCTGGGCCTTATTGCAGGTCTACTCAAATACTGTCAGAGTGAGTGACTGTACTCTATCCCTCAGTCCTGTCTCCACCGTGTGACACCTTGGCTTAGCAGCAGGGGTGTTTTAAGAAGTGAGGGGGCCCTTGTGCAGGATTTGCACATGGACCCCCCCTTCCTTTACCTGAGACAGGACTGTCCCGATTTGCGGGCCGAAAAGGGACGGGGCTTACAGCGCTGTTAAGCCCTGCCCTTCCCCCCCCCCGCGAATTGGGACAGTCCCACTACAGGGGAAGGGGGACTCATTTGGTATCAATTTCTTGCCTCTGGAAGATCTTAGAGGAAAGAAATAGATGCTGAATGGCCCCACTTCCCCTGCCAACCCAGGGTGCAGGATGCATGCAACAGAGCCCCCTGTTCTGAGGGGCCCATGTGCACTGCACAACTTGCACTCATTATAGATATACCTATGGTTGGCAGAGTGTGAGAGGGAGTCCATTAACCCCCTGTGGGTCCCAATATAAATCTTGGTACTTGGGTATCCTTCTTACTTATCTGTGGTCTTCGACCTTCCTGTCTGTGAACTGTAAGAGTGAGTTCCGGTTCCTCATAGCGGCTTACCAGGTTCTTCCAGGGACCAATGCCGGGGGCCGTGACCTGCTGGGTGTCCTGCAGACATGACTAACCTCACCATCAAAGGCTCTAGTGAATACTACAGTATATAAGGTGAATGGTCTGGGAATGGAATACTATATACTGCATATGGTGTGACATTTCCAAACCCTAATATACAGGCTCTAATGCCTGCACCAATTGCATTGCTGGTTGTGCCGCCTGATCAAGTGAAAGCTTTGGCACCTGTTAATATTGTGACCAAGAGGTATATGTATCAAGAGCTAGGATTGCAAAATCTTCAGCATTTAGTAACTTAGCTGGATGCATTATTAATAAATGCACAATAATTCTATAAAACTCACATGCCAAATCTTGCAGTCCCATTGTTGCTTCACATACCCTAAGAAAGGGGAAAAAATGCTTATCTCACATGTTGACAGTATGAAGTTCATTTATACCCAATGGCCCTGATCCAGGGGTTAGTGTATGCCAGCTAACACTCCTTCTGTGTGATATTGTACTGCACATGTTCAGAATAAAGAACTTGCAGTCACGGAGGAGTTGCTGCATATGATGCACCTGGAAAATAGAAAAACACTTCTGTCTTCCTGTTTCCCCTTTCACTACAATCTTTAAAAGCAACTTTAGTGAAACACAGAGTTCCGCAGTGTTTTACTGTGTAATAAAGCAAAGAAAGATTTTGAAGAAGGATTCTCATCTAACTCTATATGATAATAATCTCTTCAATAAATACCTTTATTGTGTCTGAATTCAGAGGGGAGTGTTTGGAGCAATGGTTCCCTCCAAAGATGTGCCAAACTTACAGCCACCATAATCAACATGTTTTTCATCAGTACTGACAATATGGGTGTCGTTGTCCCCTGAGAACAGCCCTATTTCGAAAGGGACATTCCCTACCACACAGTTATGAACTGGCTGGAAAATCTATTGCTTTTGGCTCAAACAAGCAAAGTAATCAAACCCCAGAGCAACAAAGACGCAGCTCAAAATGATAAGTAACCCCAACCCTTTCCCTATTCCTTACCCTAATCCTCCCCTTCCATTATCCAAACTCTAACCCTCCCTTCTCCGCAGCCTGACTCTAACCTTCGCTTCCCCACAGCTTAAGCCTAAGACTCCCTTCCCCACAGCCTAATCCTAAGAATCCCCTCCCCATAGCCTAACCCTAAAACTCCCGTCCCCGTAGCCTGACCCTAATGCTTCCATC
Organism: Limnodynastes dumerilii; assembly: GCA_011038615.1. Taxonomy (NCBI): domain Eukaryota; kingdom Metazoa; phylum Chordata; class Amphibia; order Anura; family Limnodynastidae; genus Limnodynastes; species Limnodynastes dumerilii. Next base: position 216,681 of record WWET01000977.1, read on the forward strand.
CTCACAGCCTAAATCTAGAGTGCCCCATCCGCAGGCTGTCCCTAACCCTTCCCTTCCATGACCCTAACTCTCCCTTCCCCAGAGCCTATCCCTAACTCTCCCTTCCCCAGAGCCTAACCCTTACCTCTCCGGTGGGGCAGGTGCCATTGGTCCATCAGGCAGCAGCCTCTGAAAAGGATTGCTGATCAGCATACTTACCCATTTAAAAAAACAATTCTAAAATGAGTGTCTTTCGAAATGGAGACTACTTCTAAAACGGCCATTTCTGTCCGCAGACTTACAACGTGACAATACCAATGAGTCTGTATGTCGGAAGTAACTGGTGCGCAATGCAGACATAACTGTATATAACTGGGTCACTCACAGACCCACTCACTTACAGTGATAGCAGATAAGTCGAGAAGAAGAAAAGTTAAAGAACAAACAGAACTGAAAAGAATAGAAGATTAGAACTTAAGTCATTAATATGAGGAGAGTAAAAACAAAAAATGGGGGATGGGCAGAGGAGACTAGGGAGAAGAAGGTAAATAGAGAGGGCTGGGGAGAATGGGAGTTGGGGTAATAAAGAATAATGGGTGGTGGGTTGGGTCTGGAGGCAACAGTAGAGCAAGTGGGCTGGTGGTAAAGAGTGTGAAGAGAGTATGGGGGGGGAAGAGTATTAATAGTATGGTGGGTGTGTGAAGGAAATAAGGAGGAGTCATTTCTAGAAAGGGGAGGAGTCATAATAGATCACTAAACTGCTCCCCAAAAGAAAGTTCTAGAGCCGTCTCTGGCTTAACTACAGCTGATTAGTCATATGAATGTCATTACATTACTGCTTAGGTTTAAGCTGTTACTGAGTCTCTCGTTTTGTTTCAGTGTAGACTATCCATTCTATGTTACTAACATTCACCGGTTCTTTTTCTTCAGATCCAGTATTTCCTGGAATCCTTTTTATGACACAGTCTCGGTCCAGAAGAAGTTATCAGCAATCAGAAAGGATCACTGACCAGAGAGAGAGAGCTGGATTTAATGGACTCTGTGAACTCCTCCACCTAGCTATGCATTGTGGGTAACAGTGTCTGGACCTGGTAAAGAGACACGTTGGCTCAGGGACTAAGGTGGTTGTCCAGCACTGGGCAGATTGGAGATCTGGCATTTCACACTGTGAAAGAGCTCGGAATATTAATCAGCAATGGAATTTACAGACAAAACCTCAATAACATCCTGTGTAACATGAATACAATACAAAATCTCTATTGGAATGTCTATCACACAACCCACTATAACAATCAACCCATAGGGCCTGATTCAGTCTAAAGAGAGTTTTACATATGCAAATGGGACCTCCCCTGGCACTCCCCTCTCATGCACGGAACTTGAACCCTGCGTTAACTTTTCCTTGCATATATGCCTTATCATACGTAAGTGGCTAATCCAGCCCATACTGTACAATTTAAATGCCTTCCTCCACCCACAATGCCTATATTGGGCCATATGTAGGGATGTCACACTCTATCGTACAAGATACGTACCATCAGAGTTACAATGCGTAACATCTGGTGATAGCATGTGCAGTGATCTCATACTGCCCGACTTCGTAAATCCGCTATCGATATTAAGTCTGGATCAGATCCATGGTTTGTAACAACACAGGGAAGGCAAAAACAGAGATTAAATGACCAGGACTGCTCAATCTGTAAAGTACATAGAACATAGAAATAAAAGATTGACCTCATCTTTCACACAGGAAATTATGCTGCACATATACACAGGAAATACACAGAGGAAGTGACTGTACCTGCACTGGGAGTTACAAGTTTCTCTATGTGTAATAGTATTCTGATATACAACAAATAATTTGAGAGTGTATATATCCTTGTTAGAACAACTATCTACCCATCCAAACTGATGTACATTTTTATTTACTTTTTGTCATAATTTAATGATTTTTCTTAAGTGCCATCTTAGCAAATATCAGTCTAAAACAAACGTTATGAGAGAACACAGTATATTACAGCGATACCAGATATGACCAGCAGAGGTCATCGAACACCATAATACTGTATGGAAAAGCATCATTACCTACACTAGAGTGTCTTTTCTAGCCTACACTTACATCAGCATTCTGCAAGAATTCTACAGGCTTATTCCACAGCTGAAAAAGACAACTTAGCAGAATTACAAGTTGGCGTCTTTCTGATAAAGGAGCATGAGACATGCCAATGGACTTGTTGATACATGGGATGCCTATTAAAATGTGCTTTCTACATTAAATTTGACAGGTTCAAATTTATTTTAATCCTATTTTCTGGCTAAGAAAGATAGACCACCCTTAGCGAAGATACACACATGCATTTGTACCTCTTCTAATGTTGCGGCATATTCCTTTGCTGTATAGTCCCTTCCAGCAAAAGGAGGGGGGCTTAAAATCGAAGCACTTTGAAAATATGGTGCATGCCTCTCACTTATAGTGTGCATACGTTCAATACTAGCGAGAGATCTGTCCTCATTAAAACTGATGTATGCAAATGAGGCGCCAAATATTACTTCTTTGAAGTCCCAGCTAACAAGCAAGATAAAAGGGATGCAACTTAACCCTCTCGTTTCAAGTCAACATAAGTGAAGCTGTTACAAGTCTCTGCTTCCTGACGGCTGCATTTCCATCTTATGAGCCCCAAGCTCATGCTGAATCTGGGAAGGGAGGAGTGAGGGACCTTTCATCTTAATCCCACATCGCTCCCTATCACGTCACCCTCTAGTCAGATTTACCTCCAGAGGAATATTACTGTCAGAAGATAATTTACAGAAGGGATCTTTAAATATGGCTGCCCGCTGGGAATTTTCTAAGCAAATGTCTTATAATTGAGGATAGGTTATTGGTTGGTATATTTAACCCAATTTTACCAGAGGTAAAGGCAATGCATCTACAGGGGGAAAACAAGAGTGTTTTTGAAATCTGTAAATAAATAATTGCTTCTGTTTATAAATACATTGCATTTTGTGTCTTTGTTTTATAGCACAGTATGCATGCAGAATGATTGCACAGTAAAGGAAAATTGCTTGCCAACATTTTATTTGCAGTTTGATTTGATAATTAACAGTAAATTAACAGTAAAATGTGCTCCTAATTGCTGTTACAGTGTGTACAGAATTTTTTAAATGTAAGTATTAGAATATGGTCCTGATGTTGTGTGTTACCTTAAAGAATATTAAATGTGCATTTTTGTGATGTGTATGTTATGGTACAGAGCGTGATGTATGTGTTCTATGGATCACTGGACTTGCAGCAGTGAAGCATCAGGTTTAATTGGTGCTGAGGAGAGGAGGTTTCCATAGTAACAACACATCCCATCTCTGCAGTGCGCTACTGTGGGGTAGGACACACCCCGGAGAGAGGGATGGAGAGAACGATAAAGCAGAAAAGGAGAGAAATGAAAGAGCAGTAAAGAAGAATACAAAGTAGCATACTGACTAGTATGAAGATTTAGTGGAGACAAAGATATTTTAACATTAAATACAGTGATAAAATGAGTAGTAGCAGCAGCAGCAGCAGATGTATGGTTAACATTTAATGTATGAAAGGGGGAAGGAACACCTTAGGAGAAAATGGGAGGAGCATGATAAATTTAAAGGTGGGAGGAGCCTAACCTCCTCATCCCACACACACCCACACACACTCACTCTCTCACACACAAACATACACACACGCCTTTATTGGCTGTACATAAAAAAGTGGTGTTTTAAGTAAAATGCTCTGATAGCACACTTGAGAATCTGTGTGTACTGTAGGGTTCTAATGTAATGTTGAAGATTTCTATATGACTTATTGTATATATATATATATATATATATATATATATATATATATAGATGTGCGTATCTATCTATCTATCTATCTATCTATCTATCCACATACATATAATGGCACCATTGTTTCTCAATAACTCTGCGATCCTCTATGCTTGGGTGTAAATATGACAAGTTTGTGTAGATAAATCTATCAGTGAGGCAGTAAGTGTTGCCGTCTGTCACTAATCACATATATGAAGATTAATACTGTTTCAGGATGTGCAGTAGGGAGGACACACGACCTGCCACCAAGACAGATAGGGGGTATTCAGGAGGTGAGAGAGTTGACTGTAAATCACATACTGAATAAGCCAGACTTTCCTGTCATCCTGCCACAAGTCAGGGTCCAACTCAGGACAGATGTCCCTGGGTGTGAGGCTGTGAGAGTGGGGAGCCTCAACAACACAAGGATACAGCTATAGAAGTACTGATAGATAAGCAGAAACGCTGTAATAAAAGGGAACCTGATATGAATATACTGATTATTATTACTGCATGGGCCCCGGTGACGTTGCACCAATGCAGTTTTGTCGCGTTATTAGAGGTGGACAGTAGGTCGTTAGTTTCAAAATGGCCGTTTAATACCACTAAATTCTGAAATTGCCTCCCAAATCGATTGCTTATGCTTCGAGGAGGAGAAGCAATTGATCATCCCTGGAACAAAGTCCTACCTTAACTCTTATCCTATCCCTCCCCTTCCATTACCCTAATTCTCTCCTTCCTCCCCGCAGCTTGAACCTAAGACTCCCCTCCTCACAGACTGACTCTAAGACTTCCTTCCTCACAGCCTAACTCTAAGACTTCCTTCCCCACAGCCTGACTCTAAGACTTCCTTCCCCACAGCCTGACTCTAAGACTTCCTTCCCCACAGCCTAACTCTAAGACTTCCTTCCCCTCAGCCTAACTCTAAGATTTCCTTCCCCACAGCCTAACTCTAAGACTTCCTTCCCCACAGCCTAAATCTAAAACTCCCCATAGAGTCTTACTCACCTGTCCGTTCAGTGCGGCAAACCTGCGGCGGTGCGACGGGTCTGAGGCAGCTTTTCCGAATGTATGGGTAAGTATGCTGATCAGGATTTATTAGGGGTCTGGACATAGCACATACTATAATATATGTTCAATTGTGCAATTCTCACACTACTAGAATACCCCACATATATTATAGTGTGCCATTCCCAGACTCATAATATACCCCACATATATTATAGTGTGCCATTCCCAGACCCATAATACACCCCACATATATTATAGTGTACCTTTCCCAGACCCATAATATACCCCACATATATTATAGTGTACCATTCCCAGACCCATACTATACCCCACATATATTATAGTGTGCCATTCCTGGAAACCCTAATATACACGTATATTTTTTATAGGGTGCCAGCTCAAGACCCCTAATATACCCCACATGTATTACATATGGGACATATTTAGGTATCTGTACATGGTATGCTATATAAAGTACAAGTATATTAGGGGTCTGGAGATGGCACAGCAATAGTTAAAACACTTACCTTACTGGCGGTGCTTGATCCGGCCAGTCACACGCATGTGGCACCAATGTAAATGACAGAAGCTGCTGTGCTTGCATGGGAAATCTGGCACTGGCGCGGTGGTGGCGGTTGCCCCTTTCATCCAATTGACCCCAGTTCCACCCCTGATCTGACTATAAGCCCTACCCACATGCTGTCCCTGCTGCATGCAGAGAAAGGATTCTTCATGTGAGTATGTACAATCTACTGACTTCCTGCGACACTACGAACACCCATTATAGATCTACCCATAGCCAACAGCTAATTGTATTTTAGAAAATTCCCCTATTTTTCAGACTGCAGACAGGGGATGGGGCTTAGAAGGTCAGTCTTAGGGTCAGGCTGCGGGGAGGGAGTCTTAGGGTTAGGTTGCGGGGAAGGGAGACTTAGGGTCAGGCTGCAGTGAGGGGAGTCAGGGTCAGGCTGTGGGAAGGGGAGTCTTAGGGACAGGCTGTGGAAATGGAGTCTTAGGGTTAGGTAGGCTGCAGGGAAGGGAGACTTAGGGTTAGGCTACCTAACCTAGCCTGGGTTTTGGTTTTGGATCTGTATTAACGTTGTGTTTTGGTTTTGCCAAAACCGCCCCCACGTGTTTTGGTTTTGGTTCTGTATTTTTTTCAAAAATTGATACAAAATGCTAATATTGCATAATTTGGCTCTTTATTGTCCCTATATTATTATTTACCCCCTTAACAATAATTTGCAGTAATTTCTAGTCAATTTTGAGCACCTCACAGGTAACAATATTATTTTTATGCATCTTAGGCCAAACGCTGCAGCGCGCTGGCTTGTTACTTACTATTACTAAACAACAGAGCAGCGGCACAAACACACACTGCAGTTTATAGCACAGTGATACAAAAATATTGCATAATTTGGCTCTTTATTGTCCCTATATTATTATTTACCCCATTAACAATAATTTGCAGTAATTTCTAGTCAATTTTGAGCACCTCACAGGTAACAATATTATATTATT